>VMDO01005576.1:19924-110287 GCA_007922755.1 Pedetes capensis
TAGCTCTTTCTTTCTTTCTTTTCTTCTTTCTCTTTTTTTAAAAAATCAGTGCTTGGAATGATCCTATGACCTTACACATGTTAATAAAGTGCTCTACTGCTGAACTACCTGTCTAGCTATGATGTAGCTTTTTATAAATGTAAGGTATCCTCTGAGTACTATATCTGCTGTATTCACTTAGTTTTTGTATGGTTTTAAACATTTTTATTTCATTTGTTTTTTCTAATTTCCATTATGGTTTCCTTTTTACCCCATGCTTGTTTAAGGCTTTGTTGTTTAATTTCCACATATTTGTGACTTTTTAAATTTCCATTTTGTTAGGGATTGCTAATTTCATTCTATTGTTTGGGAAAAGATACTTGGCATGATTTTAGTATTTTTAAATTTATTGAAACTTTGTTTTGTGGCACAACATGATCTATCCTGGAAAATGCTTCATGTGCACTTGTGTATGTGTATTCTGCAATTTGCGGGTTCACTGTTTTATATGTATCTGTCACATTTAGTTGATTCATAGTATCGTTAAAACCCTCTATGTTGTTATTCATGTTAAGTCTCAATGTTCTACACCCATCATAAAATGTGGAATGCTGAAGCCTGAAATTATAACTAAAGATCTGTCCACTCATCTCTCCAATTTTGTCAGTGTTTGCTTTGTCTATGTTGAGATTCTGTAGTTTAGTGTGTATATTTTCTATTGGTATGTCTTCTTGATAAATTGGCTCATATATATATATATATATATGTATACATGTATATATACATACATATATATGCATATATATGTATATATGTATATATATATACATATATATATCCCTTTTGTGCCCTATAGTTTTACTTAAAGCCTATTTTGTCTGATAGCCACACTAACTCTCATTTGATTATCATTTGCATGTAATATATCTTTCCATGCTTTCACTTTTAACATCTTTATGCCTGTTTTAGCCTATTTTTTACTGCTATCACAGAACACTGTAGGCTGAGCAATTTACTAGAACAATAATTTATTTCTCATAGTTGTAGAGGCTGAGAAGTCCAAGATTAAGGGGTGAGGATCTGGCAAGGACTTTCTTTCTGAGTCATCCTGTGGCAGAAGGCAAAGGAATGAGAGAGCACAAGACAGAGTAAGAACTCAATTTTGCAGTCTTAAGTGTTTTTATAATCTAATAATGAGGATGGTGTCTTTATGACCTAATCACTTTTCAAAGGTACCACTTCTTAACCTTTTTGTATTTGGAATTAAGTTTCTAACACATGCTTTTAGGGGAGACATTCAAACCGTACATAGCACTATACCTACTGGCTCCCAAATTCATTCCTTTTCTATGTATCAAGTGCATCCTTTCCATCCTGATAGCCTCAAAGTCAACACATTCCAGCACAAACTCAAATGGCCAAAGTACAAAGTCTTATCTAAATCAGATATGGATGAGACTCAAGGCACACTTAATCCTGAGGCAATTTTCCCTCCAATTGTGAACCTATGAAATTACACAAATGATCTACTTCTGAAATATGATCAATATTGGGACAGGCATAAGAGATATTCCCAATTCAAAAGGGAAAAATAGGTAAAAAGAAAGATGTTAAGTCCAGAACTAAAGAGAAAAAATTCAAACCTTAAGATGTCAAAATAATCTCCTTTGATTCCATGTCCTTGTAGGATGTGGCTTTATGGGCTCAGTCCATCTAAGCAGCTGTCAGAGGTTAGACTGTCATGCCTCTATCCTTCCCAGCTGGAGTAGCACACAGGTAGCTCTAGAGTCCAGGGAATTCAGAGGCTGCCCCACTCTTGTAGCTCCATTAGGCATTGTCCAAGTAGAGGGTCTCTATGGTGGCTCCTCCCCTGCAACAAATCTCTGCCAAGGCTCCCAGCTGTCCAATACATCCTTTGATATCTAAGAGAGGCTGCCATGGCCCCATAACTCCTTCAATCTTGTACCTGAAGAGTCAGTAAGAGATGGATACCACCAATCCTGATCACTTATGCCCTCCATGGCTGCAGCAGGAATCACATCTGGACCTATGTGATACACAGCTAGGTGGTAGAGGAGTGCTTTACTGAAATTCAAGAAGAGTCTTGAGGCAGCCCTGGAAGTGAATGCTGAGATGACCGGGGTGCCTCTGTAGGAACCTTACCTTCAATGTTTCACCTTGTTTCAAAGATCTCTGAAGTGCTTTCAGGGTCATTTTCCCATCTTAATGAATAGAGGTTGTTTTCTTCCTATCCATATTAATCTCTTTAGTATTCTCTCCTGAACATGATTTTTATTCTTTAAATGGCCAGGTTGAGAGTTTTCAAATGTTTTAATTCTGCTTCAATTTTAATGATATATTCCATCTTTATATACTATGTGTTCAATAAAATAGTCATATAATTATTTTATGCATTTATTTTTTAAATCACATAGAAATAAAAAGTATAGTCACAACCAAAAAATTTAAAAATATTGGCATTTATATTTACTTCTATAGTTACCTTTACTAATGATTATTTCTTTGTTCATCTTTCAGCTATCTATTGTCTTTTTATTCCAGCCTGAAGGACCTCCATTAGTATAACACGTAGGACAAGTCTACTAGTAACAAACTTCTTCAACTTTGGTTTACCTAGAAACATCTTAATTTTGTCTTCATTTTTAAAGGATAGTTTTGCTTACTATTGAATTCTTGGTTGTCTTTTTTTCCTTTTAGCACTTTAAAAGTATCATCTCACTAATTTCTTGACTCTGGTTTCTTTTATAAAAGCAGCTATTAGTCTTACTAAAGGGTTCATTGTACGTGAAAATTGGTTATCTATTAATACTTTCAAGATTCTGTTTATGTACTGACTTTTGACAGTTTGGTTACAGTATGTCTCATGTGGATTGCTTTGAGTTTAATCCCCCTTAGATTTCATTGAACTTCTTGGTTTTGTAGATTCATTTCTTTCATCAAATATAGGAAGTTCTGTCATACTTTTAAAAATCTTATTTCTTTTTCTTCATCTACTTTTTCTGGAATTCCCTTAATGCTCATCTTGGTCTCTTTGAGGGTGCTCTATGGGTGTCTTAGGCTTTGTGAACTACCCAATGATTCTTTCTTCTGACTACTCAATTTTACTGTTGAATCCTTTTAATATTTTTTTCTATTTTATTTATTGTACTTTTACACTCCATAATTTCTGTGTATTCTGTGGTCATAACTTGTACTTCTTTAATAATATTGCCATTTCATTCATACCTCAACTTCCTAATTTCCTTTAGTTATTTTTCATGATTTCCTTTAGCTCTTTGAATAGGTTTAATATAGTTATTTTAAAGTTTTGTAAAGTAAGTACAATATCTGGGATTCTTTAGGGAAAATTTTGTCAGTTAATTTTTTCTTTGAATGGGGTATTTTTTTTTACTGTTTCTTTATACCCCTGTGATTTTTGTTGTTGATATTGTTATTGAAAACTAAACACTTAAGTATATGTTGTAGGAGTTTGGGTGATCAGATTCCCTTCTTATCCCAGGGTTCCTATCTTTCATATTTTAAAGCTGAAATTATTTATTTGATTAATGACTTTCAAAATTCTTTTACACAGACTGAATCCTTCATTGTATACTGTCCCTGAAGCATTTTATCCTTCAGTTTATGTGCAGCTAATTTTTTTAAATCAATGCTGAAAACTGAACCCAGGGCCTTTCCCATGCTAGGAAAGTCCTCTGAACAAAATCTCCAACTTCTTTTATTTTTTACTTTAAGAAGAATTCTCATTAAATTGTGTAGGGTACCTCCAGCTACAATTCAATGATTATTCTGCCTCAGCCTCTTGAATCATTGGGATTACAAACATGTACCATGGAACTCAGCTATAGCTAGTATTTTAAGAGAGTTTCCCTTGAGCATCAGAAACTAAACATAAAAAACAGTGATAAAAAGAAAAACATCTCTTCTTGATTTTCAGATTGTTTTGTGCTGAAGGACTCCTTCACCATTATACCAGTATGCTCTCTGAGCTTAGGGAAATCTGTGGTGAAAGGCCAATACTCACACCTTCTCAGATAAGGTCTTCTCAAATCTTTGCTGAGCATGCATCTTGTTCTGGGCATGCATATGGTGATTTTATTATTCTAATCCTTTCACAAATTTCCCTCCTCAGCTTTCCTTGCTTGCTTTATGTGGTCTACTGTGTGTCTTAATTGCAATCTTATGTTTTAGGTGGCTGTAGTACTTTTATTCACCTTTCAACAATTCCTAGAACTGCCTCCTGCTTTCATATCCTGTGTGAATTCTGAGTTAGGCCAAACAGAAATGAATGCCTTACGTACATCCTTCAGGGAGCTCTCTAATGTTTTAGACAGATAAAAACAATAACTTGCAAAAATATTCTGCTCACTTATTTATGCCAAGAGATTTGGAAAACAGCTACCTGACCAGCTCACTGGAAGAGATTCATATTTGTGCCTATTCCCAAGAAAGGGGATCCAACCAAGTATGGAAATTATTGAACAATATCATAAATACCACATGCAAGTAAAGTTTTTGTGAAAGATAATTCAAAACTGACTGTAGCAGTATATTTACAGGGAACATCTGGAAAGTCAAGCCAGATTCAGAAACAGGTATGGAACCAAGATGCCATTGCTGATGTCAGATGGATATTACTTGAAAGCAAAAATACCAAAAAGATGTCTATTTATGTTTTATTGACTATGCAAAGACATTTAACTGTGTGGATCACAACAAATTATGGATAACATTGTGAAAAATGGGAATACCAGAACACTTAATTGTAATCATGAGAATCTGTACATAGATCAGGAGGTAATCATTCAAACAGAACAAGGACACACCATCTGGTTTAAAATCAGGAAAGGGGTGTGTCAGGGCTGTATCCTTCCAAAGTACCTCTTTAATCTCTATGCTGAGCAAATAATCCAGGATGTTGGACTTTATGAAGAAGAATGTGGCATCAGGATTGGAGGAAGACTCGTTAACAACTTGTGTTATGCAGATGACACAATCTTGCCTGCTGAAAGTGAAGAGGTTTTGAACATTTATTGATGAAAACCAGAGAACATGCCTTCCATATGGATTTCTCCTCCCCATCAAGAAAAGAAACATACTTACAACTGATTCAGTACCCAAATTCATGCTAAATAGAGAAAAATTGAGATTGCCCAAGATTTTGCTTTATTTGGCAAAGGTGCTCCTGATCATGCCATGATATTTTCAGTCCCATCATATGCTTATAAAAGCTGAGCTTTGAATAAGGGAGAAAGGAGAAGAATTGATGTTTTTGAATTATGGTGCTAGGGACAAATATTGAATATACCATAGACTATCAAAAGAATCAACAGATCTGCCCTAGAAGAAGTGAAAACAGAGTGCTCCTTGGAAGTGAAGATGGCTAGACTATGTATTATGTATGTATTTTGGACACATTGTGAGGAGGGATCAATTGCTGGAGAAGGACATCATGTTTGAGGGAATGGTGAATCAATGAAATAAAGACCTTCAACTAGATGGATTGACATTGTGGCTGAAACAATGGGTTTAAACATGAAAGAGGTTGTGTGCATGGCACAGTGTTGAGTAGTGTTTCATTATGTTGTACATAGGATCACTGTGAGTCAGACCCAACTCAATGGCACCTAACAATAACAACAACTGCTCCCTGTAGATGCAATGAGCAGGTCACATACTGGAAGTATATATTATTGTCTCCAAATACACTCATCTGGTAGAATAGGATGGAGCAAGAACTAATAAAAATGATGTAGCATTTCTACTATTTTGAAGTTGCTTTTTTCTTTATTCAGCATTTGTTTGGCTACTGTAAACCTTTGTTTGCCATAGTCCCAATAATTTTGGTTCATATGGTATTTGTTGGTTTTCCATGGTCGTGTAGAGGAATAGGAGATGGTAGTCACCAAGTGTACCGTGTTGTTGATGTCATTCATCTAGTATTTATTTTTTTCAGATACTGTTTCAGGTTTCCTACTAGATTGTTGTTGTTGTTGTTAGGAGCCGTCGAGTCGGTATCCGACTCATAACGACCCTCTGTACAACAGGAGAAACATTATTGTCAGTACTTCTTTGCTGTTCATAGGGTTTTCAATGGCAGATTGATTTTTGGGAGGGGGTTGCCAGGTCCTTCTCCCAATTCCTACTAGAATAGGGTAGTAATTTTATGTATGATAATGGGAGTCTACTTTGTTATGTAATCCGTCACACTATAATGCCTGGCATGTTCTGAGATACTTCATTAGTACCTAGAACTGGTTACTGTGAGATCAGGCTTAAGCGGATACTGAAAAACACAAGGTTTCCATGTGATAAGCTCATTTTGCATTGACATCCTTCTTTCAATTCATATTTTCGTCTTTATGGGGCATTTCCTGTGATGAAATATTTCAGTGTTTATTTCTAGATGGTTCTGACAATATGCCCACAGCAGATAATTTTATAGCCCCAAATAGAGATAGCCATAAATTACCCTGGTAAAATACATTTTATCATTGAGCAAAACGTTCATCAGAAAATTCATTTGTTCCCTTTGATTGAAAAAAGAAATACTGAGAGGTATAGATGCCACTGTCTCAGGGGAAATGGCTAATGGTTGTGTCTAATGGTCAATTACTTGAGATGAAAAGATATGAGAATTAGGACAGGAATTAGAGTATCTCTCAAAAATGGGCACTAATTGAAGGATAGTTTATTTTCCTTTTTTGGTACTAGGGGTGCTGCATTCTACCAAAGACCCGTACCCCCAGTGTCTCACTAAGTTATGCAAGCTGCCTATGGAATAGAATCTGTGATCCTTCTGCCTCCACCTCCCAAGTTGCTGGGATTACAGGCATGTGACACTATGCCCAGGTGGGATAGTTGTTTTCTTTGTGTAGATGCACATCAATGGGAGCTCCTGTAGAGGATTCCCATTTTAATAATTAGATTGACAGAATGATAAAATTTTATATGTTCTTGGTGCCTATCTTCAGCCACTGAAGTACTGATTTATAGACCTTATGAGTTGAAGTGGCCAGAGCAGCAGAGATGAAAAATATAAATGAGCTAAACAACAAAGATTTCCCCTGACCAACACTAACCTGGCCATCTTTTCTTTTATGTATCTGGATGCCTGCAATAGAAACCAATGTTGAACTGACAATACAGGCATGTTCTACAGGAAAATCAGTCAGCTACTTAGCAAAGTAATTACAGTTGTCTTTCCCATCACAAATGGGATTCTCATCATGAACGTGTTTGTGCTCACTGGGAGCCTTCTGCCTTAGATGTAGATTTGCTTTAATATCCTAATGCTGCTGCTGGAATCACCATTCAAAGATTTATAGACTGCCTTATTCACTATCCATTTACCCCAAATATTGTTTCTGACTGTGGGACTCATTTATACACTGTTTCCTAAAGTGGTTTTACCAATATATGCTCCCATTGGAAGTAGATGAGAATCTCCATTGGTACATCCTCACCAGTACTGGTTATTGTCCAGTTCAATCCATGGGTAAATGGTTGTTCATTTTCTAATGAAACTGAAAATGAGAATACCTTATAGTTTAGCAGCTCATTTCATCACTATATACCCTATAATATTTTTGAGAAAGTTTGTTAAAAAATACATCCATAAATGTTGTAGCATCATTCATGGTAGAAAACAAGTGGGAACAACTTAAACATACATAAACAGTAGAATGGATAAAAATATGTTGGTATATTCACATAATACAATATTGGGTATTATTAAAAATAAGTGAATTAGAGCTATACACCATGGTGGGAATAAATTTCAAAATATTAACCCAAAGAAGCAGCCATGAAACATATAAACCTTATGTTTTAGTTTATATAAAGTTCAAGAATAGAAAAATCTATACCTGTTTTTGGCTGGGATTTAGCTCAGTTGGTAGAGCACTGTGCTGCAGTCTCTGAGGTCCTGAGTTCAATTCCCAGCACTTGCAAAAATGGGAGAAGGACCTGACAATCCACTCCCAAGGCAATCCCAAAACAGTCAACCATTGAAAACCCTATGAGGATCGCTATGAGTTGGATATAGAGTTGACTGCGCCTAACAACAACAACAATACCTGTTTTTAAGAAAATATAGACAAGTATCAAAATGTATGGAAATAAGAGGAAGGGAATGGTTAACTAAATTTAAGACAGATTTTTTTGTATGATGAAAGGTTAAGGAAATTGGTCATCTAGTTCTCAGTCACCAAGAATAAGGTATCATCCTTCACTATGAGTCCTATCTAGAAATGATTCTGAAATATTTTAAGTTTAATTACAAAAGATTTCAGGAGATAGAAGGAAAGAGATATGGAGTAGTTAATCATTAATAAGCTACAGGCTGAAAAGAAGGAAAGACCATCTTACATTCATGAATATACATTGAAACCTTAACTCAAATACTATGAGGGGATCTCACACATAGGCTCAACCAATCCAGAGGCAACCATTACTTATCCTTGTAGAGTATTCACCTATCCTAATGTCTGTATTAGAGTATGTTAACAGTTTAGATCTAAAATGCACCACTAAAGTCATGTTTTTGAATGTTTTGTTCCCTCCATCACTGCCCTATTGCCATGCCTTCCTGCATCTATGGACAGAGATTCTCTAAACCATGAACTCCAACAAATTATTCCTTCTATGAGTATATTCCTATTAGATATTCTTCCACAGTGACACACAAGCTGACTAACACAGAAAATTGGTACCAGGAGTGGGGTTGTGTAAAGGGTCAGATGAGTGAATAGTACTGATGTCATCTTAGATAGGAATCTATTTTGGGAACTAGTGGGAACAGAAAACTTAACTGCTTGTTTTGCTTCTGTACTTATTGCCTACTTAGGTTAGGTCAGGAATAGAGTTTACAATATGGCTCATATGTTAATCTTTAACTGCTTATCTTAGCTTTGGTGCCAACCACTTATTGCTTATGATCACCTATGTGACCAATATAAAGAACTTGGAAAGCCCTTAAACCTAAAGCCTGTCCCACAAGATTTTTTTTTTTTTTTGCCTCTATAAACCCCCTACAACTGTTCCTCAGAGCCACAGGTTTTAGAAAGACATTAGTCTTCTGTGGCTGCTGGCTTAATAAAGACTCCCTTCTAACTGGGTTTTTGCTCATTCATGGTGTGATTTTGATTGAGGGTTATAACAGTTACTGTGCAGAAACCTGACCATAAGGTTCTTAGGCTGTTGGAACTTGTTTATAGGAATAATTTGGAAGCATTTGGTGATGTGGGCAAGTGAAGTCCATGAATGCTGCAAGCAGAGTTTGAGAGGTGGGCCCAGTGAGTTTGGACCAGAACACCAATAGGAATGTAGACACTATGGATGAGGCTCACAGGGTTTCACAGGAAAAGGAAGACACTATTGGAGATTAGACTAGAGGCCATTTATGTTTCATTCTGATAAAATGTTTGTATGCCTTTTGGACATGTCCTAAATATTTGAGGGAAGCTGAATTCAAAAGTAGTGGACTAATTTGGAGTAGGAAATACAAAAACATAGTATTGAGGGCACATATTATGTATTACTGGATGCTTTTGGAAGACTTGTGATAAAAAAAGAGTGGGAAGGTTTGAGAAACATGAAGTTTGAAGATTGAAAAAGCTTCAGTGAGTTAAAAGTTGCTGTGGACAGGGCAAATTCAGACAAGGAGGCAGTAATTATTAAAGAGATAGCACCATTAAAGACAAGCCAGGCATTTTGTGCTGAAACAATAAAACTGCCCTAGAGGCAAGGGAGGAGTTGGCCATGCCCTTCCCCTCTAATACTCCAAAGTGTGAAACTTGAAACTCTTTTAAAAGACTTTACTTGAAAGAGATTGTCTAAAAAACAACTGCCTTCTGGACCCCCTGCTTGAAAAGTGTAGCCCTGGGATCCTTGCTTGAAAGAGGTTGCCCACAGAGATGGGAACACAATGATAGCCACTGCAACCATGGACAAAATAGACCCAGATATTGTTTGAGCTGACAGCAGACATTGGCACCATCCACATGGTACTGGTTTTATAGGCATTGGGAATGCAATAGTTAAGGAATTATGGAGGCTGCCACCAAGGTTCTACAGAATAGCCTGCAAGGCTAGACAGAGTATATCAGGGTTGGATTCCCTCCAGAGAGCTCCTGAGGTACTGGTGCATGAAGCTATGAGGGTGAACCCTAAGATGCAATGGTGACCCTGAGATGTTGAAGATGCCATCCATGTGAAACATCTGTCAGGGGAAGCTATTGCCAATAGGCAGATCTGGCCACCTGGCCTGCAAGTGGCAAGGCCATCAAGGCATAAATGCCCAAGCCTATTCAAGTCCAGATGATGCCATCATGTGTGCCAGATGCCAGATATAAAGGTATAAGTCTTGTGTGTCCTGCTGGATATCAGTATTACTTTGGACATATCTTTCCTCTCTGCATCCGCATTCCTCTCTTTTGGAATGGGAAAGCTTTCTCTGTGCCATGTTATATTATAAGTGTATAATTTATGTTTTGTTGCAGAGATGCACAGATAAGTTTGCCTTGAGTCTCAGTGGAAACGTTGGACTTGGACTTTTGAGCAATGTTGAGGCTATTAAAATTTTGCAGACTCATGAAATTGGACTGAATGCATTTTTGTATTATGAGATGGGTGGGAACTTCTGGGGGTGAGGGGCACAGTGTTATAGCTTAAGTCTAAAATGTCTCCCAAAGGTCATGTTTTTGAATGTCTGGTCCTCACCTGGTGGCACTGTCCTGGGAAACAATGGAACTTTGAATGTGGGCCCTAGGTTTGCAGAAATAGGTCACTAAGGGTGGACCTGTGGAAGTTTTATGTAGGCCTTTGGTTCTGGGAATCACTCTCTGCACTTCATGCCATGATGTGAGGAGGTTCTCTGTCACAGGCCCTGCCACCTGCTCCCCCACCATGCCTTCCCCTGCCATGTCTTCCTGCATCTATGGACTGAGATCTTTTAAACCATGAGCCCAAATAAATCATTCTCCCATAAGTTTATTTCTGTCAGGTATTTTGCCACAGCAATGCATAAGCTGACTAACACAAGGTAGATATGGTTAGAGATTTGGGGAGGGAAGAGATAAATTTCCAAGTGCTGGCCTTTCATTAAGTGATAAAAATCCCCATGCAACTTTCTACCAACTGCTAAGTTAGAAGATAAACCTGTGCTGGTCTTTCATTAGGTGATAAAAAAATTCTCAAGCTACCTCCAACTAACCACAAGATTAAAGATGAACCAGCAGCAGGACAGCTTACAACTGAGTGCAAGGCCAAAAGGTAAATAAATGGCAATAAAATACAATTAGATATTCCCTCCTATCTAAAACCTGCATCCTGGGTTTTGAGAACAATAGAGCAGCTTTTAACTAACCACAAAGTTAATAGAATGTGGTTAGTTATTTCCTCTTTGAAAAGGTGAAGCACCACTTTTCTGGTTGCCCAAAAGTGTGGAACAAGGATTTCCATGCCCCAAAACTCATATCACCCTGGGTGAAATACTACTTTTGTGCCAAGGCACATGCCACACTGGGAAGAATGCAATGTTCACATTCATGTCAATAAAAACTACAATGGACAAAGGTCTACAGCACACTGTTCTTTGTTCTCTCCCAGTGTGCTTGCCTCTATATAGCTTTGTTGTACTTTTGTTCATTGAAACCTCACTTTATCCTTTTCTCTGGTCTTCACCTTTTCTTTGCCATGAGAACATGTCTTAATCTTAGCAGTTTTACTGAATGACCAAGGTTCTCTGAAGGACCAAGATTCATTTGAGTTCTCCAGTGACATTTGCCCCCCAACTCTTCTTGTCCACAGCCAATACAGGTTCAATGTAAATAGTTAATAACTTCCACCCCCAAATTTTTGTTATACAATGCTTTTTCTCTCTTTTTTTCACATCCAATAGATGTTTCTTCCATTTGCTACCCAGTCCTACTGCTTGGAACATTGAAAGACTGTCCCAGGACTAAGCCTTTCTTTTTCTGGATAGCTCTGAGTGGCTCAACAAACCCATTTATTTCAGAGATATATCTCCAGAGCTTTGGTTTGCAATTATCTATTCCTTTTCCTAATGCTAGACATTTCCCCAGAGAACTGGTTACTTTGTGCAAAGCTAGGATTTCTAGACCAGTTGTTCTCAAACATGACTGTGCATAGGCATCCCTTGAAAGGCTTATTAGAACCCAGGTAGCTTGGCTTCTTCCTCAGAACTTCAGGTCTAGCAGGTTAGGCTAGGGATCAAAAACCTGGATTTCTATCAAATTCTCCAGTGATTAGGATGCTATTGGTCTTGGAACCTAACTTTGGGAACAATGCTTGATTTTTTTTTTCCAGAGCTCAGAAGGTTGGAGACAGCAGGAGCTCCTGCCATACTAGACTATTGGATTCTTCAGGTGCACCAGTGACTTGGATATGTTTTCTGGGTTCTGCAGTCTGAGGCTGGCTATCTGCTCTCATAAACTAAAAGTAATCCTAACACCTGCAATGGGCTCTTTCAGGTGACTTGATCAAATATCAGAAAGATGGAAGCAGCTAGGGAAGGGGGATCAAGTTAGATTCCTTAAAATGGCCTTTTTAAAAAATCAGTAATTATCTAAGAAGTATTTTATAGGCTAATTGTGGGGGTAGCTCTCTGTAGGAAAGAGAAGGAGGAAATTCTGGGCATCCTGTGGGGCCTTTTGAGCTCTAATTTCTCTCATAGTAATGAAGAATGATGGTAATGGGATCAGCTTTTTGCCCAAGGGCCTGAAAGTTTCTGTAGGAAAATTTTCCTACTGCTGCACATTTGGTCTGTGGTGAGCAGGTAGATGCTGGAAGGCAGACTTGCCTATAGGAATCCAAAGCCAAGCTGGCATCCTGTTATCTGACTTCCTGCTTGTATGGCTGGCCCAAGGGAACTACATGTCCTTCTTCCCACCCAAGGTGAATGAGGAACAGCTAGGGCTGTTGGCCACCCCCAGTTACTGCCTCTCAGGGAAGGCTCTGTGGGTGAGTGTGATTCAATTAAAAACACAGGCTTCCCCCCTGAAGCAGCTCAGGGAGATAATAATCTTTAACAATCTTAGGTCTAACCCCGAAGTTTAAAGAAATTACTGAGAATAAAAACATGTCAGCAGATTTTGAAAAAAAAAAAAAAAAAAAAAAAAAAAAAGGCCAGACTGGTCCATACCAGTTAGAGAAGCTGGGATGCTAGGATGAAGCAGAGAACTGAGATTTCTTGAACATTTTCTAAGTACCTGCTGATTTAAATACCTTCTCCACTTTGGACATTTAGGACAATGCTGGAACCTAGCATTTATCATTTTAATGATATGGGGAAGTAAACTGGGGTCAGGCAAGGTAATTGATTTGCTGAAGTTTGGTAAGTGGCAGAGAATGGCTGTGAAGTCCAAGCTGACTTGGTTCTAACATCATGTCTTGGGCCATAAGATCTGTTTTCTGAAATATCAACCCTATACGTATTAGAGCCTGCAGCCATACCACACTGGCATCTGATCCCTTCAGATCTCAGAAGCTAAGCAGGGTCAGGCCTGGTTAGTACTTGCATGGGAGACTGCCTGGAAACAACAGGTACTGTAGGCTTGGGAGAAGGACCTGGAAGCCCCCTAGTCAAAAACAATCAGGCATTGAAAATGCTGTAATTAGCAGAGAAGCACTGACAATAGTGCTGGGCAAGGCATACTATGACATAGTATTTTCTTCTGTTGTACATGGGGTCACTGTGAGTCAGACCCCACTTGACAAGAGATAACAACAACAACAACAGCAGCAGCAGCAACAACAGCAACAACAACAACAACAACAACAACAACATTTATATCAGAATGAAGTGGGCCACCAGGGAACAAAATGTCTATACACATAACACATCTTTAACTTTCTATGAAGAGTGCACACATTTGCCACACTCTACTTTCATCCTGGTGCAAATGAGATGTTTATCCCTGATCTTACTTTGAAAATCAGCCCAAATGTCAGTTTATTCCTAATACTTTCCTTGACCAGCCCATGCTTCCTGGACTCTTTGCCTCTCAACGTTCCTGTTTTATTCCTGTATCACATACTTCATTCATTCATTCAATAGACATTTAATTTAGCAAAACCTATTCTATGTCAGCCATGTTTTTTTTGGCTCTGAATGCAGAGAGTTATATAAGCTATTTCAAGTCTCTGTCTGGATTTTATATTTAGAAAAAAAGATACAGTATGATTTCAGCTAATGAAAGGAGTTATGATTTAAAAAATACACTATAGTCAGGGATTCAGGAGGATTTGTAGGGAGACAACTATGATAGAAAGGATGGCCACAGGAGGCTTTTTGGAGAGCCGAAGTTTGACCAGATACCTAAGCTATAGAGCAAAGGAGGCAACAATATGGAGGGGAGAATATTCCAGGCAGAGTGCAACACATATAAAGGTGCTTTGATGGGAATGAGTAGAAATGTTTATGGAGCAGCACAGTGTCTAGTATACCTGGGGTGGAATAAATATAGGGAAAAGAGTTGACAATATGTGGTAAAAGCCTGACAGGATGTGGACAGCATATAGCTGCACTGCTTCCCAGCCCAACTTTGCACAAAGCAATTCTCTTCTCTTAGTTTCAATCTGCTCAAGAATAAAATATAGATGGTGAAGCTGTTATTATAGATTGTTTGAGGGTCAAAACAAGAAGATAAAGAAAAAATCTAACTCAATATAGACTCAAACAACAATTTCACTTCCTATTTTTCTCTCCTTTTTCATTTCTCCTCTATTTTTCTCTTCCTTCTTGTTTTCCTTAAAAACTCTATCCATCCTAAAAAGTAGAATCTGTGCTAGTCCCTGGGCAAATGGGAATGACTTGACCAAGTCTGAATTTTACTCTCAGAGAGGAAGGTTGTAGTAACAATAGAGCTAGCCTTGTGATCTACCGAGGACTAGACCCTCATTCTGCAGCATCAGAGAACAGATGGAGTAATTCTGCCTGGGAGTAATGGAGAATAAATCTTAAGAAAGTGCTGTTTAAGGTGTATTTTAAAGGATATCTGTAATAGTCTAGGACATTCCAAGTAGGGTGAAGTATATTCCCACTAATGGGCAAAATAACGTGCCCCTATTCCCAAATGTCCACATCCTAATCCTCAAAAGTTGTAAAGATGTTGTCTTATGGCAAACAGGACTTTGTGATGTGATTAATTTAAGGCTCTGGATCATCCATCCAGGTCTAGTATAATTATATCTTACAAGTAAAAGGGTCCAAATCAGTAGGGTCCAAATCAGAGAAAATGGGAGGCATTAATCACTCTGGTGAGGAAAGGTGTGATAAGCCAAGGAATGTTAGCAGTCTGTACCAACTGGAAAAGGAAAGGAAGAGATTTTTCTGTGTAGCCTCTGTGGGGAGCATAGTTCTAGCAACATCTTTGTTTGGGCCCTTTCAGACTCACTTCAGACTTCTGACTTCCAGAATTAGAAGATAATAAATTTCTGTTGCTTTAAACCACTAAGTTGATGGTATTTCATTACAGCAACAGTAAGAAACTAATACATTCTCAACAGGAGGAAATAGTGAGCTGGACCCAGAGAGGTGAGTGAACTCCAAAACATGAAGAAGGGCCTGCTCCTTCCTATACTTTATCCTCCATGAATGTTCCTGATTCCCTGTTTTTTTTTTATTCACAGAGCTTCTCAATGTCTAGTAAATGATGTTTAGACTAGTTACTGAGCCATAAGCTCCCATTATGGCTAGAATCCTCACATCCCCTCAACATTGATCATTGCATCCATTAGATGATCTGTAGAAGCATTCACAAGACATGGCTGTTTTATGCCAGATATATCACATTCATACACCATCTCTGATTCTTCATCTCAATTTTCATTCCTTTTAAAAGTCCATCATGCCTGTCAGAATCAGAATTCAGAACTTTGCTTATAAATATGCTAAGAGACATCAAAGACAACACTGCCAGTTCTCCTGAAATTCTGGATAAGAAATTTCTCATTTGGAGGACAAATTCTCGGAAGACCTAGAAAATATATAAATAAACCTAAGCAGAAATCCTTGAGGTGCAAGGCAAGCTGAATGAAATAAAGATTTTAATAGAATCTTCAGTATCCAGAATAGATGAAACTGAACAGAGGATTACATGTACAGAAGAAGTACAAGGTATTAGCTACTCAAAAGCCAAGATGGAGAGAATGATGAAACAGTACTAACAAGATCTCCAAGAGGTTTCAGACAGAATAAAAAAACAAAGCCTGAGAATTCAGGGAGTCAATGAAGGAGCATAAAATAACATGAGAAGATTAGGAAATTTATTCCAAGAAATATTGGATGAAAACTTCCCAAATCTAAGGCAAGTGATGGATACATATACAACTGAATCATTCAGAACCCCAAACAGAGTAGAACAAAACAGATCCTCCACTTTGACACATTATAATCAGAATGCTTAACTTAAAGTGCAGAGAAGCAATTCTGAAAGCAGCAAGGGAAAGACACCAACTTTCCTACAAAGGTAAATGCATTAGAATAACAGCAGACTTCTCCACAACAACATTGAAGCCTAAAAAAGCTGAGACAGACAACATCCAAGTTCTGAAAAAGAATAACTTCCAGCAAAGACTACATTATCCAACAAAATTGTCATTTAAAATAGATGATGAATACAAAACATTCCATGATATTGCCCTGTTCAAATGATTCATAGCCATGAAGCCAGCATTGCAGAGTATCCTCAATCAACTACCACATACAGGGGAGGTAAGACAACCACACATAAGAGATCAAAGAAATGAACAATTAATATGAGAGGAAATTAGGAAAGAAATAAGATAAATATGAAACAAAAATCAGTAATAAGTACCAATTTGATGCATAATAATATACACTTCTCAATAATTACTCTCAATGTAAATGGTCTTAACTCACCAATTAAAAGACATAGACTGGCCAATTGGATGAAAAAACATAAACTCTAGATATGTGCCATTCAAGAGACTCACCTAACCCACAAAGACTGCAAAAGATTGAAAGGTTGGAGAACAATTTGCCAAACAAGAGGAAAACAATAAAGTTAGGAGTTGTGATACTAATTTCAGATAGATTAGATTTAATCCAAAACCAATTAGAAGAGACAAAGAAGGACACTACATATTACTAAAAGTAACAATCAACCAGGAACCCATAATGGTACTTAATATACATTCTCCAAATGCTGGGGCACCTAACTTCAAAAAACAAACTTTATTGGAAATAAAGGAACATATTGGACCAGACACAATAATTATGGGAGACTTCAATACCCCACTTTTGCCAAAAGTCAGGTCTTCAAATGAAAAATCAACAGAGCTTAATTTGCACCTCAGACCAACTGCAACTTCCAGATATCTACAGAATATTCCATCCATCTGATGAGGAATACACATTCTTCTCAGCAGCACATGGAACTGTTTCTAAGACAGATCACATTTTGGTAGATAAAATAGCATCAACAAATCCAAAAACTAGAAATCATCCTTTGTACTTTATCAGATTATAATGGAATAAAATTAGGACTCAAAAACAAGAAAAACTTTGGAAATTTTATAAATTCATGGAGACTAAATAATGCACTGCTGAATGATCAATGGGCTAGTGAAGAAATCAAAGTGGAAATTAAAAAATTTCTGCAATCAAATGAGGATGAAAACATATCCTACCAAAATTTATGGGATACAGCAAAGGCAGTTCTAGCAATGAAAAACACAGCAGTGAGTGTCTTCATCAATAGGTTAGGGAAGACCCAAATAAATGACTTAATGAAACATCTCAAGGCATTAGAAAGCCAACAACAAATCAATCCCAAAAGGAGCACTCAGACAGAAATTACCATGGTCAAGGTAGAGATATCCCAATTAGAATCTAAAAAGATAATCCAAAGAATTAAAGAAGACTAAGAGCTGGTTCTTTGAAAAGATTAACAAAATATATTCACCCCTAGCCAATCTCAAGAAAAGAAAAAAAAGGAAAGTCCAAAACCACAAAAATTAGATATGAGAAAGGAATCATAATCACTGATTCCAACAAAATCCAGAAAATCATCATGGAATACTTTGAGAAATTGTATTTCCTGAAATACAAAAACACAGGAGAAAAGGGTAAATTTATTAACACATACAATTTACAGAAATTAAGCCTGGAGGACATAAGCAATTTAAACAGACCCACCACATATACTGAAATAGAAAAGGTAATAAAAAAACCTCCCAACAAAGAAGAGCTTAGTACCTGACAGGCTTACAGCAGAATTCTATATAATTCCAAAGAAGAATTAATACAAGTTCTCCTCAAATGATTTAAAAAAGTAGGAAAGGAGGGAGAAATCCCAAACTCATTCTATGTAGCCACCATCACTCTAATACCTAAACTGGGCAAGGATACATCTAAGAAAGAAAACTATAGACCAATTTCCCTAATGAACATAGATGCAAAAATTCTCAATAAAATTCTGGCAAACTGAATTCAGAAACAGGTAAAAAGGATTATTCATCATGACCAAGTGAGATTTATTCCACAGATGCAAGGATGGTTCAACATATGAAAATCTATCAATGTAATTCAACCTATCAAGAGACTACAAACAGAAACCACACAATCATCTCCATTGATGTTGAGAAGGGCTTTGACAAAGTGCAACACCTTTTCATGATAAAAGCCCTGGAGAAGATAGCATAACAGGAAAATATCTCAACATCATAAAGGCCATTTATGACAGACCTACAGCCAACATCATTTTAAATGGAGAAAAATTGAAACCATTTCCTCCAAGATCAGGACAAGACAAGGATACCCACTCTGTCCTATCTTATTTAACATTGTGATTGAAGTCCTAGCCAGAGCAATCAAACAGGAGAAAGAAATGAAAGGGATACAGATAGGTAAAGAAAAGGTCAAATTATCCCTTTTCATGGATGACATGATCCTTTACCTAAAGGACCCCAAACACTCCCCTAGAAAACTTTTAGACCTAATTAACTCCCTCAGCAAAATGGCAGGATACAAAATTAACAGTCAAAAGTCAGTAGACTTCCTTTACACCAACTGTGAACAGGAAAGGAAGGAAATGAAGGCAACAATCTTTTTCATGATAACTCACCAAAAACTTAAATACCTAGTAATAAATCTAGCCAAAGATTCTGGAGATCTCTACAAGGAAAACTTCAAAACATTAAAGAAAGAAATCTCAGAGGATACTAGAAGGTGGATGGACTTCCCCTGCTCAAGGATTGGAAGAATAAGTATTGCAAAAATGACTATGTTGCCAAAAGCAATCTACAGATTTAATGCAATCCCTCTTAAAATTCCTATGGCAACCTTTTGAAGAACAGAAAAAATAATCCAAAAATTCATATAGAAACACAGAAGACCATGTATAGCCAAAACACTCATAAGCTACAAAACTAGTGCAGGTGGGATCACAATCCCTGATTCAAACTATACTACAGGGTTATAGTAGCAAAAACTGCTGTGTGTTGGCACAAAAGTACACCTGAAAACCAGTGGAATAGAATTGAGGACCCAGATATACACCAATGCCTCTATGGCCACCTGATCTTGGACAAAGGAGCTAAGCAGTCAAATTGGAGAAAAGCTAGGCTCTTCAACAAATGGTACTGGGAAATTTGGATTTCCACTTGTAGAAAAATGAAAACAGACCTGGACCTCTCAATCTCCATGAGAGTTAACTCAAAATGGGTAAAAGACTTCAACATAAAATCAGAAACCTTAAAATTACTAGAAGTAAAGGTAGGCAACATGCTTCAACATATAGACATAGGAAAGCATTTCCTTAATAAAAGTGCAATTGCTCAAGAAAAGTCCAAATTGCAACAAGAATAGATAAGTGGGATTACATGAAATTAAAAAGATTCTGTACAGCAAAGGAAAGAATGAACAGAGTTAAGGAAGACCCCACTGAAAGGGAGAAAATCTTTGCATCATACACATCTGACTGTGGACTAATTTTTAGAATTTACAAAGAACTCAAGAAAGCAAATCCCAAAACATTAAATAATCCAATACACAAGTGGGCAAAGGAACTGAATAGGCAGTTCTCAAATGAAGAAGTCTGTAAGTCTAAGAAACATATGAAGAAACGATTGATATCCCTATCCATTAGGGAAATGCAAATCAAAATAACTCTGAGATTCCACCTAACTCCAGTAAGAATGACCAAGGTCAACAAAAATAATAATAACAAATGCCAGCAAGGTTATGGAGAAAAAGGAAACCTCTTACACTGTTGGTAGGACTGTAAATTGGCTCAACATTTTGGAAATCAATATGGAAATACCTCAGTAAACTAATAACAGAACTGCCATATGACCCAGCTATACAACTACTGGGAATATACCCAAAAGGAGAGGAGGCATAATACCACCTGCATATCCATATTCAATGAAGTACTTTTGCCAATACCAAATATATGGAACCAATCAAGGTGTCCATCAACAGAAGGTTGGATAAAATGAAATTATGGTTCATATACACAATGGAATACTACTCAGGAATAAAAAGCATGAATTAATTTGCAGCAAAATGGGTGGAATTGGAAAACATCATCTTAAGTGAATGAACACAAGCCCAAAATGAGAAATACCATATGTTCTCACTATATGTGGGAGCTGAATCATATTTAAAGGAAGAAAAAATTCCTACACATAAATTGTTGTATAAAAATGCACAATTAAACTTAGGGTTGTTGTTGTTGTTAGGTGCCATTGAGTCAGTATCCGACTCATAGCAACCCTCATAGGGTTTTTAATGGCTGACTGTTTCAGGATTGCCTTGGTAGTGGGTTGCCAGGTCCTTCTCCCATTTTTGCAGTGTTGGGAATTGAACTCAGGACCTCAGAGACTGCAGTGCAGTGCTTCACCAACTGAACTAAATCCCAGGATACCTACTCGATGGCACCTAACAACAAACTTAGGGTAGAAGGGACAATATAAGGAGTAGAAAGAAGGAGGTAGGGAACTAGTAGAGGGAATCAAAGTTTGAAGAAGATGGAATGAGGAGGAGGGTCAATGAGGAGGGATGAAGGGGGAGAGGTCAATCTCAATGTAAGCACCACAACTTCATGAGTATATTAGTAAAATAGGGGAATATAACCCAAATAAGTATCAGAATTTTACTACATACTAGCCATATGCCTCAATAAACTTTGTTGTTTGATTAAAGTGTTGCTAGAAGTGATGTAAAGGATGCATAATGGAAAAAGCCAATGCTGTATTACTCTGTGCCCCATCATCATTTACCAATAAATGAAAAAAACTATAAAAATGTTCATAAATTTTGATGCAGTAATTTACTTCTGAAGGTTTTTATCTTAAAGCATAAACTCTAAAATATGGAAAGCACTATTTAAAAAGTCCATCAACTCATTGTAGTTTCCCATATTGGATCTTTTCCTCCAGCAACCTAATTTAGCATTTCTACTTGGATGTCCTACCACAAATTTATTCTATGATTGAATTATCTTCCTATAACACCAAACTACCATGATGAATGGCACAAACAAATTTACAGGAAGACAGTCAAGAAATTTCAGAGGCAAAACTTGTTTTGCCTTTTTCACCCCACCTCCCTGTCGAGGTGGCCACATGGCTAAGTGTGAACTTTGTAATATTCTTTTCAGCACTCCCTTCCTTACCCTTCCACTATCCACAGTTATTTTACCTCTTGGCTGTTTACTTCTTGACTGACCTTCTGCATCCATCTTCAATGTCCTTCAGTCTGTCCTATGCCTTAGTTATCTGGCAGGGTTTGTGCTATTGCACATCTTGAACTTAGCAAGTCACTTCCCACTTAAAAATGGCTCATTGTATGCATAACAAAGTCTTCCCTTCTTTGTCTCTGGTACCTTCCCAATTTGGCACCAGTCTTTTTTCATGTGAATCTTGCTACATTTCCCTCCCAAGTGTACTGTGCACTTCACTATTCCTGGCAATTCACCAATCCCGGAATACACCTTTATTTTTATTTCATTCCTTTATTCAAACTTTGCCCTGCCACTATGACCTTCTTTCTGTTGAATTATTTCCTCTTCCTTCAAGTTTCAAAGGAAATATTACCATCTTCCCAAACCTTATGAGGTTTCTGTCTGCTTCCTTAATTAATGTTTCTGTCATATTTTCCAACATCGAATATGGGAGAAGACTTCCTGCTATAAAGTTGAGTCTTTTTGTATACTTCTGTTTCTAGTAATTCTTACTGTTTTTAGCCACATCTTCTTTCACTTAAAAGAGTACTGAGGACACTAAGATAGGTAGTTATGTTTTGGGGTCTCTCAATTTTCTGTATTAGCTGCCTCTCCCTGTCTTCCCACCTAGGATTAAATGCCCATCCTCATGAGTGCTTTCAGTACAAATGTAGTTCCATTCTTTGGGAAATGTGCTGGACTTCTTCCATTTGTCTATCTAACTGTGCTCTGCACCCTCTTTCATTCTGCTGTGAGGATGAACTGCACAGAGTCTATCAATAGTTTCCTTACAGACTGACCTTAGTTTAAGCTCATCCAATGGTGAACTCTAGTAGGAGACTTGAGAGAAGGAGAGAGTCATTCATTCTGGCCTCTTCCTCTAGAGCATCATTGTACATTTGTCGGGTCATTTATCAGCAACTTTTAGGCACTTGCCATGTCCGAATTGCCACCTTTTTACTATGTTACACTGTTGCAAGACATGGGTGTCATTCTACTAAACAAACAAGACACCACCTTGTCTTTCTTATTTATTTATTTATTTATTTATTTATTTATTTATTTATTTATTTAACTTTCCCTAAACCCTACCTACATCTTTGAAGATAGACCTTGTTAGGCAGGACCTGTTACAACATGGCACCTTCCTATAAGATAATGCCTTCTTCTACCCATCATGTCCCAGTACTTAAAAAGCCCACAAAAACCACCCACCAAAACCTAACCTAAAACCTGCCCTGGGGCCTGGCAACTGATGACTACACCTCTTTCCACCTTTTAGCCTATTAGAAAACTCCACGTACCTTCTTCCTACCTATCCCTATGTGACAGGTTGATCACCCCTTCCCCCTCCCACCTAGAGCCCATAAAAGCCTCATCATTTCCTCTCCCATCTGCTGCTCTCTCCTTTGTTAGAGACAGCCCTGGAAGCTTCTCAATAAAGGTCTGCTAGAGTTTATTGGTTTCAACCTCTTACCTGAGAGACCTATTATCAAGTTCTAAGATTGTCTACTTTGAGCCTGCCATTTTTTTCTTGAGGGTACCTAACAATGACAACAACAACAACAACAACAACTTTGGATGCTATATTCAGATACAATTACATGAATAATAGTTGCATTAATTGACCAGTTGGAAGAAGGAGATGGACAGTCATCCTGCAACTCTAAATGCATGTTCTGTTCTTAGACTAGCATCCTGTAATATTATCTACATGGAATATGTTGTTTTTATTTTTAATTCTGGGTGTTTTAGTAAAAAGCTGACTAACACACTAGCCCACCTGGTATGACTGGCCCATAGTGCTTCACCAGCAACTTGTCTCAGGATTACATGAGGGTCCCTAGGTCACGCCTCACTTCTGAGCCTATTGAAGCATCTCAACACTTTCCTGGGCATCAGAAGCATGGCTGGCAGCCTGCTGGAGGAACCAGGGAGAGCTTTGGTCTTTAGTTACTGCTGCACAGACAGAGACATCTCACCGCATGATCAGAGACTCTGGCATCAAGAAGCATCTCCCAGCTCAGAGGCTACAACCAAAGGAAAGTAAATCAAAGACAGCAGGCCTGAGGATGCTTTGCCAGCTGAAAGCTTGTGGCTTCTGGGTCTCATTGGATGAATGTGGCTCTCTATCAGCTGATGGATAACATGGGACAATGACAGCCTGGGCAGATGCCAGTACAGCATTTTTCAAACTCCTCAATTTGGTGGGTGACTCTTTCATTGGGGATTTTAAATGGAAGCCAAATGTTAATCAAAACATAGCTGTTACTATGGTGGACATTGGCTGGGGCTATTTGAAGATATTCAGTTGCTATTTTAGTGATCTAGGAATAATCAAATCAGCCACAGGTCCTGCTGATAATTCACTTTTGCCTGTGAAGATCTCATAGGATATGTGTGTACAGAAAACAAAACCCAGCAAAGTGTCATGTTCCTCCCAACACAGGTCTGACCAATCACAGTGGACAAATGTAGAATGCTTGCCTGGACCTATGAGGAGTCCGTGACTTCACACAGTCTCTGGTTCTGACCATATCCACCTGAAAATCTAACTTTGTGTCTCAGAACTTCATTCACAGCTCTAGGAAGACCACATACCCAGGAAGATGCAGAGAGGGATGTCAGAGAGAAGCAGCATTTGTTGCATGACACCAATGGTGGAGCAGGAAGTGGAGAGGGGAAGATACACCCCACACAGAGCCACTGAGAAGTTGAGAGAGGCCCAAGGTACTTTTATTTTGGGGCTCTTGATATATTAAAATCACAAAGAAATTGAAAAACAGGGGTCCTAACATTATAGCTATTAAATGCTTAAACAATATGTGATTTAACAAAAATAATGCAAAGAGAAAATTGTGCAACATGATTCCACAATTAAAAATAAAAACAACATATTCCTTGTAGATAATATTGCAGGATGGTGGTCTAGGAATAGAACATGCATTTAAAGTTGCAGGATGACTGTCCGTCTCCTTCCCCCAATTGGTCACTTAGTGTAATTATTATGCATGTAATTGTATTTGAATATAGCATCCAAAGTGTATTTTGTTGTTGTTGTAAGGTGCTGTTGAGTCTGTGTCCAACTCATGGTGACCCTAGATACAACAGTCAAAACACTATTGTCATGCTTCTCTGCTATTCATAGGGTTTTCAATGGCTGATTATTTTTTTGGGGGGAGTGGGCTGCCAGGTTCTCCTCCCAAGCCTATAGCACCTGGTGTTCCCAGGCAGTTTCCTATCCAAGTACTAACCAGGTCCGACTCTACTTAGCTTCTGAGATCTGACGAGATTGAACACCACAGTGTTATGGCTATAGGCCAAAGTGTACTTTAGGTCCTCTATGTCGTCTGAAACATTCACTGAATGGGTTTCTCATAGACTGTCTCAGAGATATTCTAACCATGGGACACTTTGCAGTGCACCAGAGAAGACAGCATCCCAAAGTTTGGATGTGCTAGCCCTTAACCATCACATGGGTCAGGCCTGTCCTATGAGAAGTAGGTAAGTGATTTCTACCACCACCCACCC
Organism: Pedetes capensis; assembly: GCA_007922755.1. NCBI lineage: Eukaryota > Metazoa > Chordata > Mammalia > Rodentia > Pedetidae > Pedetes > Pedetes capensis. The sequence goes on from VMDO01005576.1 coordinate 45,166, forward strand.
AAAAGAGACACGGGAAGCAGGAAGAGCATCCTCAGTTTCCTTATTGAAAGCAACGGAAGGTGTATGGTGAGTCTCACTCTGTCCTCACTGTCATAGAATAAAGAGGCACAGCCTCTTGTTTAAGGTCACAAAAGGAAAAGTAGCTCAGGTTAACTAGCACTTGCTGGCCCATCATTGCTTTGAGCAGAGCTGTGTTGCTGCCATTCCAGGAATCCCCACACCTTCTCCTTGGCGAGCCTGAATTTACCTGGTATGCAATGCACAGGCAGCTTTTTGTTTTACACAACATGCCATTAGCCATGCATTTCGTTCCTTCCCAGCTTCCTGGCAGGCCTGCCATAGGCTGTCACCTGAGGGTCAGAGCGAAGCAAAGGAAGGACAGAAACCCATCTATTCCCTCCTGTTGTGTGCCCAGCACTCCTAAAGCCTGCTGAAACACTTAACTGCTTCCCTGGGCATCAGAGGCCTTGCTGGCAGCCTCCTGGGAAGGTTTCACAGAGAAGTAGGAGATGGGTGGGGAGGGCCTTCCTTTCTTTGTGCCTTTCCGCTCAGATGCTGGAACATTTATCTGCTGCAATGAGGATCTGCTAATGCTAAAGGAATACATTCAGCACGGAGCACCCAGGAGAGTGGGGGAGATAATAATGCCACTATTCATTATTTTAAAACAAACACAATTTGGAGTGTGGATCTATCTGGAATTATGAAATTGGTTCCTCTTAAAGAGCAACTGGCAAGGGAAGAGCATGTGACCAGCCCAAGGGCAGAGGATTCCACTCGGGGCCAGCAGCACAGTCTGACTCCAGGCCAGGCCTGCAGGCTCAGCTGTAGACACAGTTAATGTGGGAATATAATAAGAGCCATCTGCCAGTCATTAAGCACCTACTGGATGCGCTACAAGCTCATCTCACAACCTCATAATAGCCCCGGATATTATTTTCCTTATATCCTATAGGAAGAAATTGAGGGTCAAAAAAGTGGAAATGTTGTCCAAGGTCACAAACTCAACCTTGGCAGAGACAAGTTCAGTGAAGACTGCTCTGACTTCAAACTGTACTCTTTCTGTGGTACCTTATTAGAGGTACAGGAAACAGTTGACTTGTGAGACATGATATTCCCAGGCTTGGCCCAGAGCAAAGAAATGGTATGAGAAGGTTGTTGTTGTTAGGTGCTGTTGAGTCATGTCCAACTCATGAAGACCCTATTTACAAGAGAAGGAAACACTACAAAAGCGTGCAATGTATCCTATCTCTTTATGTTGGGCCCGCTGTTGCAGCCACCACTTTTTTTTTCTCATTTTGAGTTGTGCCACCTCAGCAAAAGGATATCTCAGGGGCTTTACTCCATTCTTATCATTAAGGTTGGCTCTACTTTGAGGATGCAACTCTTCCCCAGTCCTTTCTTTAATGCCTTCCAGCCTGGGGGGCTCATTTTCCAGCACTATATCTGATAGTGCTTCTCTGCTATCCATAGGGTTTTCAATGGCTAATTGCTTCAGGAGTGGGCTGCCAGGCCCTTGTCCCTAGTCTGTCTTAGTCAGGAAGCTCAGGTGAACCCTGTCCACCATGGGTGGCCCTTCTTGTATCTGAAATACTGGTGGCATAGCTTTCAGCATCACAGCAACACTCAAACCCCCATAGCAGGACAAGCTGACAGACACATGGGAGGTGAGAAGGTTAGGCACACCAAGAGGCAGAAACTGGTCCCCTGAACAACTCAAAGCAAAATTCTCTCTCTCTCTCTCTCTCTCTCTCTCTCTCTCTCTCTCTCTCTCTCACACACACACACACACACACACACGCATACACAGGGTAGGTTGTTTGCCAGCTCTGCTCCAATCCTCTTATCTTGAAAGTGGAGGTTTAAATGGGATGAAAGCTATGCTCTTTAGGTTTCCTTTGCTAAAATCTTATGTTAGCAGGAACATTATCCAGTGATCCACCCAGGCACTTGCAGGTTCCAAAAGGACCCAAAGCTGCCAGGAACCTCAGGGCTGGACGAGGCCTTTAAGAAGGTCGTCCCCAGACCCACCTAGTGGTGAGAGTCTAACCACTGATGATGCTTCAAAAAAAGAATCTGCACCGGAATGCTTTATTTCCTGGGAGCCTCTTGCAGCCACCTGGTCTTGCTTGATGGACTAAGGTGTTGAGTTAAATTCACAATGAGAAGAGTGGAAAAGTTGTTTCAGGGTTTGTATGGGCTGCTTGAGGGAGCTGTCTGGGCCCCATATTTTAATGTAGTGCTGCTCTGAGCCCCAGGCTGGGGTTTAGCTTAGGTGGTAGAGTGCTTGTTCTGAGTGCTCTGAGGCCCTGGGTTTGATCCCTGGCACTGCAAAAATGGGAGAAAGACTCAGCAGGCAACTCCCAAAACAATCAGCGACGGAAAACCCTATGAATAGCAGAGAAGCAGCACGTTGGGTCACTATGAGTCAGATTCAATTCGATGGCACCTAACAACAACTCTGGGTCCCAACTCCATAGAGCTGGATGATTGAAAGGATCTCTTTGCAGCGGTAGGGAAAGCACTGTTTGGAATTGAACAGTGCTGCATACAAGTCAGTGTCCAAGGGGTGTGTATACATCCTGGACAACTACTTGGGACTTTGGTTCCCTCATCTGTAAACTGGAGAAACTGAGGCAGCCTTGCGACTTAATGGGAGGGATGCACTTAATACTAAATGTGAAGTAGCTGACATAGTGCCAAGCCCAGGAACTGTGTCTTTCTTCCTATTCATTTCATGTGCTTTTTGTAGAAAGATCTGTTCCCTGAGAGGTGGCTCATCAACTCCAGCTCACATCTGGTGCAGTGAGGCTGTGAGAACTCTGTCCCTTACAGTTCTTTGAGATCGCAGATGCTTTTGAGAATCAAATGAAATGTTTGAGTCTTTTCCCTCGGAAAGAATCACATTTAGTCGTCAAGGTTAGGGCACAGTTTTTGGAGTCCCCTCCCTGGAGTTGTGGCCCAGCCTCTCAGGTGGCTTTCCTGCCCTCAGAGCTACCTGTGATTCAGCCCGTAGGAAAACCTTTCCAGATCTGGGAAGGCACCAAGAGAAGAGGTCAAAGCCATGTGGCTGCCCGGCGGCCTCTCCTAATTGGTGTTCCCTGGCTAGCACGTGAGTGCATGCACCCTTGTTAACCTGCGCTTCCCTCACCTCAAGGCCCAGACTGTCCTCTGTGATCTCCGACACCCTCAGGAGCACAATTATTCAGGAAGAACAAAGGCTCGGAGGTGCCTGGGCTCGGCTCTGACCTCACCAGATGTTCCGGCCTTGTCGTTTCCATGCAGCTTCCTAGATGCAAAGCCGAAGTGGCCCGCTGCTCCACTCCAGAGCACTCACTTGTCCACAGAGGTGGCTGCGTTTCTCTATTCTCAGTCATCCTGCACAGCTACAATCATCTGTCCTCAGGCACTTTGCTCACACCAAAGCCAGTGACGCCCATCTTCTGAGATCAATGCCCCTTTATTTATGACCTGACAAGAGAACAGAACAGACTGCTGTGCTTTAACACAAGAAAGGCCTCTTGGCTCCCAGCCAGCCTTGCACATGTGGAACCTGGCAGTCCAGGTGGGACCATTTTGCTGAATGCTCAGGTTGGCCGCTGATGGCGATGCAAAGGGTCACCTCCCCAGGGCAGAGGTGCCTCCAATTTGGATTCTTATCATCTGGCTCTTCTCCCACCCTGAGTCCAGAGGCTCCCTACCAGGGTCACTCCTGATGGCACTCAGTAGACTTTAACATAATAACATCCACCTTTGTTGAGCAACTATCTGATACCAGCACATAATCACCTTTGTCTGCTCTCCACACCACCTTGCTTTGTGTGTCCTTGATTTACGTACACAGATTTGGATGAGAAGCCTTTTGATCTTCCCCGTGATCACATGCCTTGCCCTCCACCTACTAAGCTACTTTGTGCATGGATACACGTGTGCCTTTTCCACCTCATCACCCTGTTGTATTTTTTCTGTAGATATTACCATTCTCGGAAGCTCTATTACTTACTTATGTCTTTATCTGTCTATGAGCTATTGATCTTGCTAAAGGGTGAGACTGCAAGAGCAGGCCCTTTTCTCTCTTGCTCACATTCTATCCCCAGGGCAAGCAGAAATCACATAAAATCAGTGCTGTTGAATGAAGTGCTTGTGGCAAATGCAACAATATATTGTATGCTTTCAGAACTTTTCCCTGAGTATTGTTTGTCCAGGAATTTTATCCATCCTAGAGAGGACTCAGGAATACTTGCAGACTAAGGGACAGAGGTCAGATATATCTCTAAGATAATATGTGGTGCATGAGATTGGCCTACACGTTTTACACACTGCAGAGATTTGTGCAATGATCTTGGCTGTGTCAGAGCATCTACATGGATGATAAATACTGGATTCCTGCCTGCTCCTCCCACTTCTTAGACTCACTTTTACCCATGAACATGGGATTTCTGACTTTCCAGGCATGGGTCTCTGAGCCATATTGTGGGATCCACTGGCCAGCTGTTGTTGTGCAATTGTGATGGAACCTAGCATGATGGTCATAGTCCCCGGGGCTGCCAGGCCGGTGTAGGTCCTGTAGGCAGGAACTTGGAGCAGGACCCTTCCTTCCTAGAGGGTGGTGCATAAAGCCACCAGGGTTCAAGATGTCCCCCAAAGAGTTGCCAGGAGAAATTGGGCCATTTCTGAGCATAGGGGGTCTGCAGTGTAATGATAAGACAGATGATACAATCATAGGTGACATATATGGAACACTTACACTTCATAGGAACACTACCAAATACTCTGCACATTATTGCATTGTGTGATCACAACGACTTGGTAGGTTTAGTGATGACCCCTACTTTGTAGACTGGGAGGCCCAAAGAAGTTAATACCCAGGACTCAGGCAGGACTCTGCAGCCTGCACCTTTAGCCTCCGTAGTCTGTGGCTTCCATTGTAGCTGAGGGATGGAGAATAGATCAGAGATAGCATGCAAAGGAGACCCAGTTACAGGTGGGAAGTGACTCAGAGGAACTATTGTCTCACATGCAATGAAACACTTCAGTTTACAATGCCTGCTGCAGACTTGAGATAAGTAATTTTGAAGCATTTAGCCAGAGGTACCAGGTTAGCAAACCAAGTTTCCAAGCTGTTACCAAATTTGTTTTAAAGAGATCTTCAGAATAAGATTATTATCTTCATTTGCCCTCAACACATTTCTCCATATTTGGCATTTCTTTAAAGTAGACTCTATTTTCTTGATCTTATGAGGGTCCATGAACACAAAAGAGAGTACTTAGTTTTGCTTGTTCATTTTTTCTTTTTAAAGACAGGGTCTGGCTAGGTAGCCCAGGCTGTCCTTGAACCCATGATCCTCCTGCCTCAGCCTTCTGAGTGTTAGAATTATAGTGCACCCCCATGCCTGATACTTGCTTGTTCCTTATACAAGTGCAGATATTCCTTCCTTATTTAATTATCAGGACAAATTAGTTCACAGAAACTAAAGACAAAACGACTCCAAAGCATTTATTTGATGCCTACTGTCATGGTGTGCTCAGAGCAAATGTCTACAATCCAACAAATCTAAAAGTCTAATTTTCCCTAAACCAATTGCAGAAGGAACAGCCAGTGTCTACCAATATCAGGCTTATCTCTTTTTCTTGAGTGCTTGATGAAAAACCTTTTCCAGTTTCCACACATGTAGGTAGGGGCCAATGGCTAGTTCTAGTCAATGAAATGAGGAAGGAGATAGAGTGTCACCTTTGGGCTGAACAGCCAATGTTTATCCTCCATGTAGTTTCTTTCCCTGTCTGGTGACCTTGGAGGTGATCTATTCATCAGAATTTCCTTGGTCATTATGTGGAGCAACATCATGCTCCCAAGAAGACCCCAGACCCTCACTGAACATGGAAAATAAATTATTGCCAATCTGGGTTGTGATAGTGTTACTGATAAATAAGCTGTTCACTTCCATACTCTTCTTTGCTTGGGGTTTATCACTTTTTATCTTCTTCATGGTAAATAGCTATACTTTTCTTTAAAGACCCAGCTACATTACTGTTGTCTTCATTATTATTAGGCACAATTATGTGTTCTCTTCACCCCTTAGCATGTAGTACATGCCTTTTTATATCTTTGTGCTGCCTTTTTCTTCCTCTCATTACACTGTGAGCTCTTTGAGGCCCAGGACCATGTGTTACTCCACTTTCCATCCCTAGCATCAGCACAAATCTGATTTTGGGAACGAAGTCTAGTAACAACACTTGAATGATTGAACTTGGATGGGCACTGTCATGTCCCTAATGAGATTTCATTGACATTTTCCCCAAGGTTGCTCTCAATTTCATTCCTTTAGATTCTTGTCCCTGAAGTCTTCATGGTCAGTGAGGTTGCACACATTTTGCCTCCAGTTATCGTTCATGAGAATGGATCAATACTTTCTTCTGTTTGGGTAGCATCCTAATTTTATTACTAGATTGTTACATCTTAGAATAAGCACCAGAGTTTTGGCTAAACTGCACTGGAATATTAGAACACTGTCTTTGGTTTCTGACCCCACTTTCCCCCAATGCTATCTTGATCAAGTCACATCTTTTCACTTCCCAGATGTATAATCTGTAAATATATAACATGGCTTCAGATTTTTAATTTTAACATACATGACCCCTTCTAACTCTGTGGTATGATAGATTTTTGTACATGTAACCCTCTCAGGGTTGCTGTGAGGTCTAAACAATATAGTTACTTAATAAGGCAGACAGTTGCTTAAGTAAGGTAGCCACTTAATCTTTCTCCTGACCAACTGATAAATGGCTGAATAAACCAAAGAGAGAGCCTGTGAAACTCTCTGGGCATCCTTTCCTTGCCCCCCACATCCAGACAGAGTGATTTTTCTCAGGTTGGCTGGGGAATGTGAATGGGAAGTCCTTTCTGCCAAGCATATTGTGGCATTCCTACTGATATGGTGGGGTGAGGCCCTATAATTCTAATTGTGGGGTATTGGTGGGGTGGATGCTGGCTGGTGAACACACAGTTACTACAGAAGCATGTGTTTTGATTGAAATATCCACTATGCAGGACGAAGAGCATAGATTTCCTAATGTGCACACCACTTTCCAGATTCAGCCCTTTAATTGAGATCTAAGAATGGGTGTATCTGGGGTATTTGTGACTCCAAAATTGTATGTACACAAGGTACTTTGTACTTTTTTTTTTTTATTAGGCAAGGCTCCAAAGGATTTACCCATTCCTTAGGGAATTCTGTGACCCAGAAAAGAGGGAAGGGATGCCATCCCCTGGATAGCCATCAGTGACGCACAGCAGTGGCTTACCTGAAACATTAGGGGCTCCAATGATCACAGAAAGCAAGAAGAAAGGGCAGTGATGGGAGATGTAGAGGAACGTCCTCATGATCTGACATTTTCCCTTTCTCAAGAGGTGTTAGCATGGGCCAGTCAAAGGAAATCTAAGGACAGGCACAACCAAAAAGAAGTTGGCATGGGTTCATCTTGCTGTGCTCTCTGAGTGATGTCCTTTGCTCCTGTGATCCTAATGAAGTCCCAAGAGTCATATTTAAATGTTAGTTCACATTTTACAGGTGGGAAGAATGAGCATAGAGACACTAGATAACTTTTCCAAGGAAAGCCAGCTAATAGATAAAGGATCCATGATTGTAAACTCTGACACACCTCACCTCCAGGCTTGTTGTTGTTGTTATTAGGTGCCGTCGAGTCGGTATCCGACTCATAGCGACCCTCATAGGGTTTTCAATGGCTGACTGTTTTCAGGATTGCCTTGGGAGTGGATTGCCAGGCCCTTCTCCCATTTTTGCGGTGCTGGGAATTGAACTCAGGATCTCAGAGACTGCAGCGCAGCACTCTACCAACTGAGCTAAATCCCAGTCCACCTCCAGGCTAGGACTCTTGAAAAAATAAGTAAGAATGTAGAAGACTAGTCATTCATCAGAAGAGGCAGCACTCCCTCCCTGCAATCTTAAAAAATGTGAAAGTTATAATAGACTGAGAGTCTAACATGACCATCTTGGATAATATAGAAAAATCATATTTTTTTTCCTAGAGGACTCAAAACACATTTTCATCTCTTTTCCTTCTTCCAAACTTGAATTCCTTTCTTCCTGTTTGTCATTCCATGCCTCTACTTCCTTCCTACTTTTCTTCCTTCCTTCCCTTCTTCCTTTTTCTCATCCTTTCTCCTTTCTTTTTTTCCATGGGTGTTTTAAATTTTCCATTTGGGAGCTTTACTCTTTTTTATTCTCATTCTTTTTTTAATGATTTATATTAGTAATTTATTTAGTCAGTGTAAAGTTAATGGGTCTTATTATGACATTTCCCCCCATGCCTATCACTGTACATTGCTCATGTTCTCTTCCCCACTACCCTCCTGTGTGCCCTGCCCCACTGATCCCCTTCCTCTTCACAAACGAGCGCCTTCTACTTGCATGTCTTGTTTGTGTGTATATATTTAAGTGTAGATTCTGCCTATGAGAGAAAATATGTAAGATTTCTTTCTCTCCCTCTATGACTCTTTCTACTGACCCTTTCTCTTTCTTTAGTTTCCTTTCTCCCCTCAAGTAGTCCTCCTTCTACTTTCATGACATATATATGTTTATATATATAAATAAAGATATTTAATATATACTATATAAGGATATTTAATATATACTATATACTAAAATTAGCATCCACATATGAGAGAAAACATGAGATATTAGTCTTTCTGAGTCTGGTTTATTTCACTCAAAATGAGGTCTCTAGTTCCATCCATTTTCCTGCAGGTGATGTAATATCGTTGTTCTTCTTTATGGCTGAGTAAAACTCCTCAGTAGATGTTTTCTAAGTTCCTCTTACATGAAATATAGAATGCCAGGCATTGAGGATTTTACAGACCTGTTATCATGCCTAATGCCCCCTGGTCTCAAGAAAATCTTAAACTACTAGAACACTTTTATCTAAGGCCATATACTAGCAGAAAAACTACCTACAGATAAAAACTCTGAGTGAAAATTTGGAAGCATAATTGTAGAATTGTTGAATGGAGGCACCTTTCTAGAGAAGAAAACTCAGAATCCATAAGAAAAAAGTGTATATGTATAGCCAATTATATGATGTATTAGTCATCCTCTTTCACTTGCAAGTGAAAGGATACAAATGAAACTAGCTTAAGTTAAAAAGACTGTGAGGCATGTGTAGGTAGGTGAAAATACAAATTGCATATTCTATAAAAGGTTAATTTTCTGAATAGATCAGGGATTCACACATCTTGATGTGTTGTCTAACTGCATGATATCTGAACAAATTCAGGTATGGGGAATACATTGATGAACTGTGCATTGCTGTGATTTTTTAGGCAGATAGTATGGTGTATTAAGGGCTGTTGAAAATACATATTTTGACTTTGGGGAAGTTGAGTGTACAAATGTATATGTACAAGTATGTTTATCACAGTAATATAATTTACAGTGTCCACAACAAAACAGAACAAAAAACCTATAGAGATAAAATAAAATAAAATAACCAGAAATGTGGTAGTTGATTAAGCCCAGAACAATCTTATTACCAAATTTTATGCTACTCTTAAAAGGCAGAACAAGGGAATACGGGTGTGAGTCAGATCTGAGATGACCTTGAAGGGTCACTGAGATAAAAAAGTCAAAAGCAAAGTCATATTGATACGTTCTTATACTTCTGTAAAACAATAAAGTGGAGAACACCTCTCTCTCTCTCTCTCTCTCTCTCTCTCTCTCTCTCTCTCTCTCTGGATGTATAATCTTCATCAGATTATAGTTCCCATCAGGTACTGATGGATATGCACTGACCCAACTGCTGATGGTAGTCACTTCAATTAGGTGGGCTTAGGGGATGGGGAGATGATGAAATACTAATATCTTTATAATCTTATAATCTTGAGGACTTTTTTTGAGGTACTTGGGGGTTGAACCCAGGGTCTCATGCCTACTTTGCAAGAACTCTATCACTGAGCTATGCCCCCAACTCATTTTTAATTTTTATTTTGAGAGAAGGTCTCACTAAGTTACAAAGGTGGACCCTGGCTTTGAACTTGCAATCCTCTTTCTTCCATTTCTTGAGTCGCTGGAATTACAGGAGTGCACTGTCATGCCCAAAATAATCTCGCATCTTCAAATGTGTTAAGCTACTGAGAATCTTTTTTTAAATTATAAAAAGAAAATTTTAAAGGAAAAAATAGATAATCAAATAGGGTGGTAGGAATTCAGTATACTGCTCAGCATTAAGGGTCAGTGGTCAGTGGAAGTCAAGACTAGAAGGAGTTGATCAGTTTGGGGTATATTTTTAATACTGGCATGGCTGCATTGCCTCAAGATCCATCTTACAAATAGGATAATGGAGTGGCTGGAGTGGGAAAAATGTGCAAGGAGAAGACAAATTTTATAGCCTATTTAATGAAGAAGAAATGAGAAAGTTGATGCTATGCTGCTTATAGTGTGATTGAAAAAGCTCCCAATGTTAATTGTGATTAGTGAAAAAAAGGAATAACTTTTGTCTGTGTTATAAATCAGCATAACTTCCCTTTGTTGTCCATTGTATTCCATTTCTCATAGGGCAATTTATTTATATTCTTCAATTTCAGCAAGTCCCTGGCTCACCTTCAGCAGCTGTAATAAGTTGAGTCATGGTGTACATTATTAACAACAACAACAAAAAAAAAACGCAAAACAACAACAACAAAAAACCACCAGACACTTGCTGAAGTGAGAAGACTTGGGGAATTCTTTTTTTCACAGTGCAAATTAGCTAGAGGACATGGGTTCTAGATGGCTGTATTGGTGCCAAAGGACGCATTGGTTTTCTCAGATGCTACTGAGCAGCATAATAAAGGTTTTGTTCACAGGCTTCAGGTTCAGAGGAGTCGTTTGATTTCAAACCCCACCTGTCTTATAAGCAGCTGGGTCATTAACTTTAAAAATGTCAACTTGTTCATGCTAATGTGAAGTGAGTTACAAGGCAAGAGGCCCTGCAGAATCCGCAGGTATTGTGACTGTGTGCCAAATGGTCGATTGCATGCTTTTTTAGCCCCAAAGTAGGGAGATGTGCAGAGAGTAGGGAGTAGCACCCAGCAGACTCTGCCAAGCTGAGCATGTCCAGTGGGGGAAAAGCAGAGACAGAAGCTTGGGTAGAGCAGAATGCCAGAGTGAAAAATCCAGGATCCCAAGAACAAAGGTTCAACCATGAGTGGGGTGTTCCAGCCAGAGGGGCATGAGCTGCTGCTCAGCCTTTTCCCTCTGGTTTTGTCAGGTAGACTCCCACTCATTTCTTCAAGAATACAAGGCTCTCCTGACCTGCAGTAGCAGACTGGGTCTGGAGTCCCAGATTCTTCTATGCAAATTTGCCATGAAGCAAATGGTCAACTTGTTAGGTGCCTTTGAGTCGGCATGTGACTCATAGCAACCCTATGTACAACAAGCAAAACAATATTGTTAGAGCTTTTCTGCTATTCATAAGGCTTTCAATGGCTGGTTGTTTTTGGAGCAGTGGGCTGTCAGGTCCTTCTTCCAAGCCTACAGTATCTGGAGTTCTCAGGCGGTCTCCCATCCAAGTACTAACCAGGCAGAACCCTGCTTAGCTTCTGAGTTCTGATGGGATTGGATGCAGTACAGCGGCAGACAAATGGCCAATTAGTGAGGTACTAATCTTCTCGGGTTGCCATAACTAGCCAGCATAGATTGGGTGTCTTAAACAACAGAAATGTGTTCTCTCACAGTTCTGGAGGCTGAAAATCTGGGGTGACGATGTTGGTGGTCATGGTTTCTCCTGAGGCCTTTCTCCTTGGTTTACAGGTGGCGTCATCTCCCTGTGCCTGCACATGGTTCTCCCTCTATGTGTGTTTGTGTCCTAATCTTCTCTTCTTATAAGGGCACTGGTCATGTTGGAATAGGGCCCATCCATATGAACCCATTTTACTTCAGCTACCTCTTTTAAGACCCTATTCCCAAAGACAATCACATTCCAAGGTACTAGGGGTTAGGATTTCAGCATATAATTTTTAGGGGGACATAGTTCATGCCATGACATTGATTTCCCTCAGTATATTTGTCCCTCAAATACAACAAAATATCAAATATGAATGTATGTGTCAGTGTATGTGTGTGTCCATGTGCAAATGTATGTGTGTAGATATGTGCATTTGTGTCTCTGTGTACATGTGTGTATCAGTGTGTATGTGCATGTGGGTATGGGTTATGAATGTGTGTATGAATGTAAAATTACTAGTTTTCTCCCTAGTAGTATTTTCCCCTTGTTTTTAGCAACTATATATGAGCATCCCCCTTAGTTGTTCCCCTCAAAAAAGCATAATGATTGTATCCTTCAGAAGAGCAATAAAATATCCCCAAGGACTTCCACATAGAATGGCTTAGAAACCCACCTTCCTCAGTGCCCTCTGAGATGGACAGAGGCACTTCCTTCTGAAATAAGGCAAGAAGTCACCATGTGCCTCTAGATTGGTTAACTTTTATGTTCCTGAGCTCCTTAAGATGTAGGTGCAATTTACCAAGTACTCATGATAGGACTTAAGGCACTGTCACTGTCTTGTATAACCTCTTCTATCTCTATTGCACTATAGATGTGCATGCATATTTGCATGTTAATGATTATATACATTTGTCATGCACCAAGTGTACTAAGTGCTGTGCAGGTATTAGTGCATATGATATTGAAAGCAACCCTGTGCCCAAAAAGGGACCCTTGTGATATCCATTCTACAGATGAGAAAACCAAGGAACAAGAAGGCAGATCAACCTGCCTGAGGTCAAACACCCAGTCCAGAGCATATTTATTGAGAGATAGGGTCTGCTATCACCATCTTCCATGTGAAGAAAAAGATTTAGAACTCTTTGGACCCAGGGATGTCCGCCTCCAAAGCCATTTTTCTTTGCATCAGCACAGCCTGTTCACCTGGACCTTGCCTCTTCCCCAGAGCCATGGCCTGTCCTCCTTCCTGTCACACATTCCTCATGAATCAGTCACACCTGCTTCTGCACATCAATACTGAAGGGTAGAGAGCTGGCAGGCCCATTTGGTGAAGTGGAAAAGGCACAGGCTGGAGAGTCACATGCAGCTGTTTCAAACCTTGGCTTCCCTACTTCTCAGTTTTGTGTTCACGGTTCACATTACTTAACTTCTCTGAGTAATGATTTCCTCATTATAAACATGGGGATAATGTTGTTGTTAGGTATTGTTGGTTGGGTCTGATCATAGTGACCCTACATGCAACAGAACGAAACCCTCCCTGACACTGTGCCATGCAGAAGATCTTTTTATATTTGCACCCATTGTTGCAGACACTGTGTTTCTTCTCATTTTGAGTGGTGCCACATCAGTAACTGGAGGTCCCAGGGGCTTTACTCCATTCCTGCCATTAAGGTCAATTCTACTTTGAGGAAGAAACTCTTCCTCAGTGGTTTCTTGAATGCCTTTCATCCTGGGGGACTCATTATCCAGCACCATATTTGACAGTGTTTCTCTGCCATTCATAGGATTTTCAATGGCTAATTATTTCAGGAGTGGGCTGCTGGGTCCTTCTCCCTAGTCCATCTTGATCTAGAAGCTCACCTGAACCCTTTCCACCATGGATGGCCCTCCTGGCATCTGAAATACCCATGGCATAGCTTTCAACATCACCGCAATAAGCAAGCCCCCACAGCATGACAAGTGGACAAACATGTATCAGAGGAGTGATAATAACTAAGTAATATCAAACCTTAAACGTTTAACTAATTAGGTAACCCATTCCCTAATCCTGTTGAGTAGTATAGGAGATTGACTGCAATGCTACTGCAGTTCCTCCTATCAAGAAGTGACATTTACTTCCCTATCCTTGAGATCTGGGCTGGCCTGGTGACTGCTTTGGCCAGAAGAAAGTGACAAAAGTGACAGTGTATTATTTGAAGCTTTTAGAGCCCTTTTGTTTTCCACTTTTCCTCTTGAACTTTTACTGATTCCTTGAGAACAAATCTGGAATTACCTAGTAGAAAACGAAAACCCAGTTGGAACAGAATGGGGTAATTCCAGCTGAGGTCATTGTAGACCAGCAAGCACCAGCTAATTGGCCATCTTACCATAGATGCATAAGCAAGCCCAGCCAGGATCAGCCAACCACCCAGCCATTCTGTAGACTTCTAAGAAATAATATATGGTTATTATATATTATAAAATTTGATGTGGTTTGTTATGAAGCAGTAGCTAACTGATATATTAAGGTATTAATATTATCTGCACTATCTAGAAAAAGCTTAACAACAGACTCAGATTTACCCAGATTATCCAGATTTACCCAGGTTTCTGTTGCTTTCTTATGTGTGCTCTCCTTTTTGCTTTCATAGTTTCCCAGGCACTCATGAAAGAAAGCCCACACAGGTTATTTCTGCTGATTCCAACCACAAATGAGAGCAATAAACATCAGTTTCTATGGCCTCAAATAAACTGTCCCTACACATTTTTCTCATTGTCTTTATGTCAATGGTTGGTTGGTAGGTGCCGTCGAGTCGGTATCCAACTCATAGCGACCCTCATAGGGTTTTCAATGGCTGTTTCGGGATTGCCTTGGGAGTGGATTGCCAGGCCCTTCCCCCATTTTTGCGGTGCTGGGAATTGAACTCAGGACCTCAGAGACTGCAGCGCAGCACTCTACAAATGAGCTAAATCTCAGCCCCTTTATGTCAATATTGGCTGCTATAACTAAAATCTTTTTATTAGGGCTTTAGAGTTTGGTTTTAGCAAAGAGATTGATACTTCTCAACTGAAATCTTTTTTTAGGGCTTTAGAGTTTTGTTTTAGCAAAGAGATAGTTACTTTTCTTGGCAAAAGGTACACAATTAAAATGGCATTAAATGTTGGGGAAAGGGTTAGCTTCTTCCCAACCTGGCCAGTCCAACAGAGCCAGAGGCCCACAGCCATGGTTCTGGGCTCTTGTTCTTCTGTTTCTTGTCCATAACCAAAGCACTGGGGGTCCTTTTCTGGATGGCCAAGGCATATCCCAAGTTCCTATGCCAACCAGTGGCTTTACATTAGTCTGTAGGACTTGTAACATTTATCAGGCCTACTGTTATTGGTATGGGAGAAAGGCCTGGCAATGTACTCCCAAGGCAATCCCAAAACAGTCAGCCATTGAAAACCCTATGAGAGTTACAATGAGTCAGATACTGACTCGATGGCAACTAACAACAACAACACAACTGTTATTAGTGAGTGTGTGTGAATGTGTGCATGCATACATACCTTTCTCTCATATTATGTTACATAGTCTGTGCTTTATGGGGTCCTACTTAATGATAGATATTTCTTACCCCGATTGAAAAACAGATTAGGAATTCCCACTGCTTAACTGCAGAGCTCCTCATGGTTACAGCTATGGTGGAACACAGTTGCTCTTGTGCCTTTTGATTCTATCAGAATATGAACACCATCCCCTGGTAAATGTCTGCTGTTATTATTGTGTGAACCTGAAATCATGGCTCATAAAAAACCCCTTCATCACACTCCCTGCAAATTTTCATTTCTTAGAGTCCAATGTACTGGTTAGGTGCCTGGGTGGATTCAGGTTTTGGCTCCAGCTTTCTACCTGAGTGATCCTATAAAAGTTCTTTAACAGTGATAAGTCTTAGGATGCACATATGTAAAACACCCAACTCTGCTGGTAATTAAACAAATGAGTCCATGTAGGATGCTTAGGATACTGCATACAATAAACACCAAGTACAAAGTAAATGTCACTTAATCTCCATTTATGGTCTGGGGTTTAGCTCAGTTGGTAGAGCACTGCTCTGCACTCTCTGCGGACATGGGCTCGATCCCCAGCACCACAGAAACAGGAGATGGAGGTGGCAATCCACTCCCAAAGCAATCCTGAAACAATCAGCCATTGAAAACTCTATGAGGGTCACTACGAGTCAGATCCAACTGAAGGGCACCTAACAACAACAACAATAATCTCCATTTATACATGCATTCAAATCACACTTTTAGGGCAGTGATTATTTGGCAACTGCAATAACTACAAGGAGGGAAAGGACCTAGCCCCTGCATGAAAAGCCTCTGAGCAGGGAAGGGAGAGATGGCATTAGACAGGTGCATTATGATACATCAGGACAACCTTTTCTGCCATGGAAACAATGGTTGGATGGAGCTCAGGGACAGTGGCTTCTAATTCCTCTTTGGTACAGGGAATTGGGGGAAGTCTCAGTGAAGGTGGTATTTGAATTGAGTTTAGAAGGATGAAGTGGACTTTGACAGTAGAAAATGTCATATTTTCCAGGCGGAGGGAAAAGCCTGTGGGAAGGAGCTGGGCCATCAGGAGCTGGCTTTCTGTTGTGGGGAACATGGAGATGCTGAGCAGGTAGGCAATTAGCCTGTCAAGAGAGAAGTGTCGGGGGAGAGAGCCAGAAAGGAGATTAGGGACAGAAGGTGGTCCTCAAGCTCTTCAAGATGGCCTTGTTTCCTATAGGTGCCTGTGTAAGGGGGAGAGAAATATGTTTTTTTGGATGTTGGGAGCAGAATTCTACTCAGGGGGAGAATCAATCTGGTTTGTTGAAGAACAAGCCTTAATGGGCCTTTCTGAATATGATTGGATGCCCTGTGGGGATTGTCTGAGTGGGTTGAGGTGTATCAAGGAGAGCTAAATGCCTGCCTGTGGAGTAATTAAGGAGAAGCGGGGGTGAGGGGGAGATGCAGCCTGAGCAAAGCCAGGCTGAGGGCTGAGGGAAGGACAGGGAGCCATAGAGGCATTGCCCCAGCAAGAGCATCTGGTGCAGGGAGAGGAGGCCTTCCCTGGCTGCTGAGGGCCACAAGGGTTTCCATGTCTCTGTTTTTGATGGATTTCCATGCAAAGATGTCATGTCTCTTCAGGAAAAGTAGCTATTCAACCAAAAGGCCCGCAGCCACTGTGTGTGCATGACACCAAGGGACAGTCACTGGGTTCTAGGCCAGAGGTAATTAAACACAAAGGGAGGGGAGTTGTCTATAAAGGCAGAGGGCAGAAACCAGGTGACATAAAAACAAAAGCATTTGGAAAGTCACAAAAATATGGGGAAATATCAAACTTGAGAACAGAAAAAGCATACACTTTGAACCAATGTTATTTAAATATTAAAGAGCAGAGAGACACCAGCTGTCACTCTTGGCTACAGCGATATGTCATATGTCCCCATAATATTTGCATGTATAATATCCTTTTAGAATGCAATGTACAGATATTTGCATCTTTAGGGGAAACAAGGATGGCTCATTTTGATGCTATTTTGAATGTGAGATACTTCTGTATATAATGTTGTTGTTATTGTTGTTAGGTGCCGTCGAGTTGAGTCCGACTCATAACGACCCTCATAGGGTTTTCAATGGCTGACTGTTTCGGGATTGCCTTGGGAGTGGATTGCCAGGTCCTTCTCCCATTTTTGCAGTGCTGGGAATCGAACTCGGGACCTCAGAGACTGCAGTGCAGCACTCTACCAACTGAGCTAAATCCCAGCCCCCCTTCTGTATATAATAATGTTTGAAAACCATCTTTCTTGTACAGTGCTGTCAGGATACCCTGAACTTTCAAGTTTTTTTTTTTTACAAACGCCTTGTCACTGGGACTGAAAACTATATGGGACCAGACTGCAGGAATGTGAGAACTAGTATGTCTTCATCAACACTGGAAGAGGGTTCTAGGAATGTTCTAGAAGTCTCTGTGTATTGGAAACAGCTGCGCAATTTTTATTCAGGTGCCACTGAGTAGCAAGAAATAAGGGCTTACCTAAGGGAAGGACATGGTAGTTGCCTTAAGGAACTCAAGGTGACGTCTGACAGCAAATGAATACAGAAAGGGAAAGTCAAGAGTGAAAGTCATTGCCTGTCCTTGGGGAACTGTATAATCCATGTTTCTTCCAGCTGCCTTTTCTGTCCTTCCTGTGCAAACAACTTCTTCTTCCTTAGCATATCCACGATATCTTACCTCTGCTCTAGTTGCGTTTTCTATACAGATGTGTCATAGAGGCAGCACAGACCTCCTCCATGTTCATTCAGATTCCTGGAAAACTGAATCTCACCAGCTTGACACTCTAGGTTGACCGCTGGGTCCACAATCTCCCTACCTTCCAATCATCAGAATCTGGAAGTGAAGATAGGTCACATGGTGCCAGGATGGCTGCAAGTGTTCCACCTGTTGCACTAGGCAGTTCTGAAATATGCAGTCTGGGAGTGGACTCAATGTACAAAATATACCAGTTTCAGAAAAAAGAAGATTAGTAAGGAAATATTCACCTGCGTGTTGAGCAGCATTCCTGCAGGCTGCATTGCATCTGCAGTAAGAAGAAAATGCTAGCTGTTCAAGCACTGCATCTACTGTATATGTATAACAAATATTTACATAGCATTTACATTATATTAGGTATTATAAGTCATCTAAAGATGAGTTGAAATGCATATGAGGATGTGCATAAGTTATATGCAAATACTATGCCATTTTATATGAGGTACTTGAGCATCCCTGGATTTTGATATCTGTGGTGAGTCCTGGAACTAATCTCCTGAGGAAATATCCTCAGGTAGGAGGAATATATATCCATATCTGCATCTATATCGATATCTATATCATCTGTGTTGCTGTTAGATGCTGTCCACTTGGGTCTGACTCATAGTGACCTTATGGGTAAGAGATGAAATGTTACCTGACACAGTGCATGCCCGGCACTATTATCAGTGCTTCTCTGCTATTTACAGGGTTTTTGATGGATGATTATTTCAGAAGTGGGCTGCTCGGTCCTTCTCCCAAGCCTACAGTACTCAGTATTCCCAGGTGATCTCCCATCCAAGTACTAATGAGGGCTGACTATGCTTAGCTTCCTAGATCTAATGGGATTGGACAGCAGGGCAATACAGCTGTAGGTCTGTGTCTATGCCTATATCTCTCTATATCTATGTCTATATCTATGTCTATGTCTATATTTGTTTATGTCTGTATATCTGTGTCTATCTATACATGTATATCTATCTATCTATCTATCTATCTATATCACATACACATTAGGAACACTGGTCTGTCTATAGTGTGTCAGACTAAAGATTTAATCTCAGTTTTGCCTTTTGGTACCTGCAAAATTTCCCACAAATCATTCTATCAGATGCTCACTTTCTGCATCAGCAAAATCAAAGTAATTATAGATTTTCAAAGGGCCGGGGATGTAACTCAGTGGTAGAGCATTTTCCTAGCATGTACAAGGTCCCAGGTTTGATCCCCAGCTCTGCAAGAAATGAAAAAAAAAAAGATGATATGAGAACAAACAGATAATATCTATGAAAAGCAGTGCCTGCTACCTATTAAGCCATGGATAAATTGAAACTAAATATTAACTGCTATTACATGTACATAACTCCCTACATGCAAATTCATTCTTATTCATGCACAAATGCCCTCCTGTACACATAAATATCTTTGCATATATACAAGCACATGGCAGTTATAAATACCAATACATATAATGATTTTATGTGCATCCTTGGAAAACACTAACATCTGCATGCATTTATATGTATATATACATGTATATATGTATACATATATGCATATATACATATACATATATAATATGTGTACATATACATAGCTATTCATCAACTCATTCTCAGAAATACCATATCAGACACATATATAGGCACATGCACCCTGTTACATAGATAGAACATGCATGTGTGTGCATATGCATATATATAAAACACATTTTACATACTGACAATGAATCTCGAATTCTAAGACAAGTCAGGATAATCCACTATCTTGTTGTTGTTGTTGTTAGGTGCTGTCAAGTCGTGTCCGACTCATAGTGACCCTCATAGGGTTTTCAATGGCAGATTGTTTTGGGATTGCCTTGGGAGTGGGTTGCCACATCCTTCTCCCATTTTTGTGGTGCTGGGAATCAAACTTAGGACCTCAGAGACTGCAGGGCAGCACTCTACCAACTGAGCTAAATCCCAGCCCTAATCCACTATCTAGATTTCAAAATAACTCTCTAGTTTGCTGACTTTGTTGGCTCATGTACTGAAACTTTGTTACTTCTTTTGGGAACAAACACATAGGTGTGGATGTGCATATCACCATCTTCTTTAATCTAGTGGTGGAGAAGGTTGTCATTTCATGTCAGATGTGGGAGAGAGATACAGTTTATCTGTTGGGGACGTTCTCCAGTTTGGGATGCAGAGCCAGTTTGTGCTTGGGACACCACAATGAGATGTGCCCTTAGGCTCATACAGAAACTTTGTCTTCAGTGCTGGCTTCTGGAAGGCCAGACTGGGTTAGGATGAGGTGCTTTTCTTCTTTCAGTGATTTATTCTCAGATGAGTTGCTGGATTGTTGTTGTTGTTAGGTGCCGTCAAGTTGAGTCCAGCTCATGGGAATCTTATGTACAACAGAGCAAAACATTCCCTGATGTTGTGCCATGCCCAGAACTATGTCAGTGCTTCTCTGTTATTCATAGGGATTTCAATGGTTTATTGTTTGGGGATGGTTTTGGGAGTGGGTTGCCAGTTCTTCCTATTTTTTGCAGTGCGAGAGATCAAACCCAGGGCCTCAGAGAGTGCAGAGCAGCACTCTACCAATTGAGCTGCTGGAGAGCCATTTTTTATTTATTTATTTTTTCCCTGAGCCTGTGGGGGCAGTGGAAGGATGGAGAGGGCTGTACTGAAGATGGCAGTGTTCTCCCACCTTCTCAGCAGAGCCCCAGAGTCCTGGGAAAAGTGAATTAGTGTCCAGTAGCAGGGCAGGCCACAAGCTTAGAATTAGTGTTGATGCCCGGCCCCCAGCCCCAGCCACAGGTCTGCATACTGTCTGTGAACCTGTGCAGCTCATTTTGGGGAAAATGCCCACCACAGAGGACTGAAGCTGTAGGCAGAGCTGGCAGGAGGCAGGCCTTTTCCAAGGAACAGTTGCACTCCATGAGGAAGGACTGCAGGCTACCTTATTTATATGGTCTCACTTCCATTTGTAAATTATGAACGGGATGAAGAAGGAAGACTTTGATGCATCAAATTTATGGATTCAATAACTGTTGCCATTTGAACCTGCAGGGGTCCCAGGGGACTATTTTTCTGTGTACGCTTTGGTAGCAGTGAGAGAGAGACAAATGCTAAATATTCTGCTGTATTTATGAAATGTCAAATGTGCTTTCTGGGGCAATTACATGAATATTGAATAGCTTCGCTGAAATTTACAGCCTCACAACTGAGTGTTTGGGGATACTTCTTGCCAGCAGCTCCCCTGTAGACAGGACAACAGTTCTGGCACAAAGGACCCACATGGAAGGAAATACAGCCTGCCCTTGCCTGGCTTGCCATTGCCAATGCAGCTGGACAACTTGGCCTGACTTCACAAACATTGAGCAGGCAAGAAGTTCATGTCAGTCCCAGCAGATAGCTTCAGCATAACAAGGGGACTTGGTTGACATTAAATATCCCATGACAATTTTCAACAATAGAAATAAAATTTTACTGTAACTTTTCCCAGATCTGGTGGAACAGCTTATGTTGTTGTTGCTGTTAGGAATAGCATATAGCACAGCAGAATCCAGACAAATCTATGGGGACATGAGTTGTCCTGCTGATTTTTCCAGAATCCTGCATCTTCTTTAACCAAACAGAACTCTGTAGACTGCAGACAAACAGCCTGAGCCTTAAAGGAAGCAAAACCATGTAGACTTTCCCAGCCATAGACCTTGAGCATGATTAAGACACAGGGTGCATCGTAGCTGACATTTCTTTTTTCTTAAATTTCTGTTAAATGACTCCAATGTCCTGCAAGTCCTTCTTATGACTACTGATAACCATATCACCAGATATGTGGCTACTTTAACTCAGGAGTGAATCCTATAGCCCTATCTTGCTTTGTCCCCAGAGGGACTTTTCTTTATAGTATCATAAATTTTTCTTTATGACGTCATAACTGTGCTTTACAGATGTATCACTTGCTCTTTCCTCCTAAATCCTATTGTCTGTCTGCTCAGTGTTGCTCACTGCTTCCTCAATCTCTCAGACCTTTTTTCACCCTTGATGCCTGTTACATGCTTCTGCTGCTGCTTGAAGGCCCTTTTTCCCTTTCTCCACTTAACATGTCCCTATCTACCCACTAAAGTCCAGATCAAATGCCAAAGACACCTGATCTCCTCAGCAGACATGGGCACCAAATATAGACTCTTCTCTGCCAGAGCCTGCCAGGTACCAACAACACTAAGAGTTAATTTAGAATGCCAGCCATTGTACAGTGGTACCATGAGTTAGGGGCAAAGAGAATTAACAAGAAGGACGATCCTCAGGAAGATGACCAAGTGACACTCTTATCTTCACATTTTTAATGCTTGGACAGAACCTGGAATGCAGACACCCAATATAGTTTTTCTTTTGACTAAACAAATGTCCTTGGCTAATTGCCATCAATCTAAGTGAAATTTGATCTTGTTAAATTGTGCATGCACAGATTACTATAAAAATTTCACCACCATTTTTTTCTCCCTCAATTTTGAGGAAGCATAATAAAATCTCCACTGGGCTAATTTAGCCATTAAAATATGGGGATGTTATTGATTGTTTTAATGGATTTTCAACTTAGGGGTTCAGTAACTAATTTTAAAAGCCTTTTATGTTTATGAGCATGTGTTATATAATACAGACCCATTATGAGTATATACTGAGAGAAGGGCCTGGCAATCCACTCCCACAGCAATCCCGAAATAGCCATTGAAAACCTTATGAGGGTCACTATGAGTCAGATGCTGACTCGACGGCACCTAACAGCAATGAATATATACATATGTTCATACTAAAATATATAACATTGTATTCATACATAAGACTTTGGCTCACTGTGTATATTAGTGCTTATGTACGTACAGATACAGGAATGTACACAGCATATTTACTGCTTCTCTAGCTGGTAGATTTCTGGGTGAAGACTTCACATTTCTACAGGATAAAGGAGAGTATGTGAGTTAATACCATTGGGTGATCCTGGGGAAAATTTTTCCTCCCATTCTATCCTTTGTTGTTGTTGTTGTTGTTGTTGTTGTTGTTGTTAGGTGCCGTTGAGTCGGTATCCGACTCATAGCAACCCTCATAGGGTTCCCAATGGCTGACTGTTTCCGGACTGCCTTGGGAGTGGATTGCCAGGTCCTTCTCCCATTTTGCTGTGCTGGAAATTGAACTCGGGACCTCAGAGACTGCAGTGCAGCACTCTACCAACTGAGCTAAATCTCAGCCCATTCTATCCTTTAGTGAAAACATATTTAACACAGAAAAGCATCAGACCAATCTTGAATAAAAGGTACAGGGAGTGGAATGCTGTTAAGGCATGCCCATGAAATGCTGTCCCTCCTTCCCTGCATCTTCCCATTTTTTCCTTTCTCATTCTATATTCTTCTTCCTTTCATCCCTCCCTGCCTGGTGATTCTGTCTCTTAGTACCCTGGAATATCTTATTCCTTCCCCATCATAACAAGGATTCTGTCTAGTCTGCAAATTCTCTTATGTCTTATTAATTCCAGCGCTCAGAGTTTATTGTCTGCTTAGTTTCTGCTGGTATCTTTGAGACAATGGACTCTGGTTTTAGGTGAGTCAGCTTTTTATGATCACTGGACAAGGAAATTGGTGACCGTGGTAGGCACTTGTTGTTATTGTTGTTGTTAGGTACTATCAAGCCAGTGTCTGGCTCAGTGATCCTACATACAACAGGTGAAACACTATTGTCAGTGCTTCTCTGCTATTCATAGAGTTTTCAATGGCTGATTGTTTTTTGGGGGTGGGCTGCCAGGTCCTTCTTCTAAGCCTACAGCACCTGGTGTTCTAAGACGGTCTCCCACCCAAGTACTAACCAGGCTCAACCCTGCTTAGTTTCTGACATCTGACAGGCTTAGACACCACAGTGGTACTATTCCAGGCCATGGTAGGGACTAAGGGTCTTCTAATATGGGCTGCACCAGAAAATACTTATTTTCATGAGGATTAATTGCATTCTGAAGACAACCTAGTCTATTACTTGTCCTTAATTCTATTGGAATGACAACATTGGTCTGTGCTAAGGGCACAGTTCCCCTCTCCTTCCTCCAAGTTGCATTTAAGACATTCTGGCATTTACAGACAGTGAATGTCTCATGCTTTACCTACTGATATTAACTTATCCATAGGGAAAGAGGAATAACCCCAATTTCCTAACTTAAACCCTCCCCAGTACTCTTTCTTTCTGTAGAGCACCTTAAGATATACTAAGCCCTTCTCGTTTGGAATCAGTCATGAACCTGAAGGTTATTGGCTGGCTTTGTTGTGCATTTCAAGTAAAGCAACAAAGAAATAGAAAGTCACGATCCCCTTTCCAGGCAGTGGTGGGTTCCTAGACCATTGCTTCTGTGTGGAACAGTGAGTCTAGGTTGTGCTCTCAGAAATGTATGAGCTTTTCCATCAACTGAGGCCAGAGAAAAGCAGAGAAATGCCTGTGTCCAGCTGCTGAGATGCAGGCTGGGCATCAAGGAAAGTGAACACTGGAAAGGGCTTCTAATTGGCAACCCAGGCTCACTCTGTGTCTCCAGTGCCTTAAACGATGAACTTCTCTGGCAAAAGTAAATAAGTGAATAAATGAAATCGATTAAAGCCTACTGTGCTATCCTAGGTGGGATATCCCGGAGGAGGTAGCTTTTAAGAAAGTATTGTAACAAACAGAGTTAAAAAATATGACCTCTTGACAAAAAAAAAAAAAATCTTGTGAACAATATTACTGAAGCAATGTGATTTGATCCAGTAGTAGTTTGCCAGAAATCTCACTTCCAGAAACTGAATTTGTCTAGGAAACAACTGTGACCACAAGGTACCAATGCTATGGAACTATACTTCTCAAACCTTAATGTGCACAGAGATCACCTTGGAAATCTTATTAAAATGCAGATTCTGATTCAGTAGGACTGACAAGAGGCATGAGATTCTGTAGTTTTTACAAGCGGCCAAACACACCATTAGTAACAAACCTTCAAAGGTAGCTTGCTACAGGTTCAAGGTTCTCAACAGCCGATGGGGACAGGGAGGAGGGAAGGTTTACTGTTCCTTCCTGAGGATATTTGGGAGTATCTGGAGGTGTCTCTGGGTGTTATAACTAGAGGGGTGGGGCTGGCATCCACTGAGTAGAGGCTAGGGATGTTACTAAATATCCTACAATGCCCAGGACAATTCCCTCCACAGAAAATGATTTGACCCACAATGTCAATAGCAATGAGATTGGTAAATCCTGCTTTAGGGGAAACAACACAGGCTTGTGACCCAGTGGAGAGCTCAAACCATGATGCTTCCACTTGATTGCTATAACCCTTACAGAACGTTCCAAACCCTCATTCCTTGGAAAACTACCTAATAAGGATTGGCAGAGTCCCTGAATATGCATATGCTCCAAATGTTCAATAATCCCTGATATCAACTGAATAACTTCAGAACTTTTCCTTGGATACTTGTAAAAATGCAGTTACTGTTATTGAGTACCTATTAATATATACCCAGATAAATATTTAGGGTATTTCAGAGATACCTCAGATGTGTAGGCAGAGTCAGGGAGACAGATAAGATAGTCTCTTGAATCTGTAATATTAGGTCTCTATTATTCCCTTCATTAGGCAGTTATTGACAGCATCTCACAAATTAACGATTACAACAGCCTGTTGATTTGAGAGTTGGATACTGTGTCTTTGACCATCCCAATGGCAATAGCATTTTCTCCTTAGCAGAGCACTCGGCTTTGACTTTCAAAAGCATGAGTGTGTCCTATTGCCTGTGATTCCAGGTGGCCTTTGGTTTGCTTTCTTAGAACAAGAGGGAAGCTAGGGCAGTACGGAAGTCCTAGAGGGGTGGTGGGGCAGAGGAAGTAGAGGTTAGCTGGTTTCCATGTAAACCTTGGGGAAGCCCTGAGGCTTAATCTGTCCTGTGTATCTCAGAATGCTTTTTACATGTTTTCCTCTACCATGCCCAAGACAGAAGGAGATGAGCATGGTGCATATAAACACACACACACACACACACACACACACACACGGAGCTCCATCTATGTCTCAGCAGATGAGTCTTTTGTTGACTGTCTATAAAAAGAAAAACAGCCAGATGGCACAGCTGGAAAAAAAGTCTATGTTTTAGAGGGTCTATAAAGCATTTTATCATCCCAGCAGGAATGGGCAAGAACCTGGCAGGACACTGAGGTGCTCAGTAAGAATGCTGAACATCTGCTTGGCATGTTGGTGAGGCTTTCCAGAATCATCTCCAGCCTTCTTTCTTGCCAAAGATGTCTGCATGACAGTGTTGGGTTCCAGAGGTTGCCTTTTCCTGGTTCCTTCTCATTTTATCTTGCTACTCTCCAGCTTGTCTGCCTGTAGAATTTCATGGAAATAGTCACTCTAAAAGGTCATTATCTTTGCCTGGATAGAGGCAATTTGAACAGTCTGTGTGGTGCAGTGGTACAGTAGAAACAGCAGGGATGTTGGATTGAATTAACCAGAGGGACTAATAGGACTCCAGCATATAGTTGTACTCACAGCTATCATTCATTATCACAAAACAATACCAAATACATTCAGTAGAATGAGGAAGCCTAGGGATGGCATAAAGTCTGTGGGACCATCCTCAAGCTTGCAGAGTCTTCTCTCATTAGCATCATGTAGGATAGCCTTAATTCATCAAGCAACAAGTCTGAGCTGTTGACAGTCAGGACATTTCATTAGCAACTCAGCACCTAGGGGTTTATGAAAGCTGACCACTTAGGTAATCTCTGCTGAGAATGTTTCATAATTCCAGAACTCAGAAGGAAAGCATGTGCTCAGAATAAACCAGCCAGCTTGGACACAGTGAGCCACTCTTTTTAAGAGATGGTGGGAAGCCCCTGAACTTTTGAAAGCTGTTTCTAGACACTAGCCAGGGGCCCATCTTGCAAGCAGATCTTCTCAAGGGTAACAGTTTACACCCACAATGTTAACTCTTTTCTGCACAGCAGTGCATCCTATGCTCATTGAGACACTTGGTAGTTCACTGGAAGCCCAGCACAGAAGGGCTGTGACAAAGTGCTGTGGGACCTACATTTCCACAGAGAAGAAGAGACAGCTGGGTGTCAGCCGTGCTTTGAAGACACAGTCCTATCAGGAAAGGTTGCTCCTCCCAGAGATAACAGGTTATGCCAAAACAAAGACAATCTCAAAACTTTCCCTGTCTGTTCCATTTTCCTCCACTTTGAATCCAGAACACTCAGGGTTTTATTCTTATAAGTCAAAGGATCCTTTTGAAGTATGGTATGTAAGACATTTTTTTTCTTTTTGGCTTGAAAGCTTACAAGAATCTTTACCTTTGAAATTGAAAGCTCTTTCCCTTCACCTAAGATATGCCTTGGCATATTTTCTTATTATGAACTCTGTTGAGCATGTGATGATTTCTCTTAATTTCTTATCTCAGATCCCTTTAATATTTTCTTTTCAGTTCTGCAAAGTTTTCTTCGATTGCATCTGTAATTATTGATGCTAGTCCTTGGGAATACTAACAATTTGGAGGATGGATCTATACATTCTGTCCTAACCCATTCCTTTCCTAACCCACTCTTTTATTTATCTGGAAATTTGTTCATTCATGCAGTGTACTACTACCAGGTGCTAGAGATTCAAAGGTAACTAAGGTATATTTTTAGCCACTCACATTCTCAATTGTGAAAAGATATTTATGAATTCCCATAACAACTAGGGATTAATGGGGACCTGTCCACTGTGCTGTGGAATATAAAAGACAAGGGGCTTTAGGGTGATATGGAAGCTTTAGGGTAATGTGAGGACCATTTTTCTTAACATTACCTTTTATGTTACATGGTCCTCTGCAGAGTCACATTTTATTTACTTATTTATTTGGTTGGCTTGAGTGTCTATGCTTTCACATTTTATTCATAAGCAGCAGGATTTTATACTTTGTATGAAGTATTGCTTCTTTCTTCCCTAGTTATCTTGAAGAGCTGCCTTAAAACTCATTTCTCTCCAGTATGAACTAGTCCCAAATGGAAGCCACTGGACAAAGTCATGTTCTCTCTTTCGCCTACATTTTGGGGCCAACAAATGTCCCAACCTGACCTAGAAGCAGAAAGTAGAACAGATATAGCCTGGGCCTTTATGCTCATCTGTTTTCTTGCAGAATACTACTAGGGATAGAGATGGAGAGCAAGGCTCTGGAAGCTTCAAAAAGAAAGATGTGGAGATGCCATCACTGTCTGGCAGTACCAAGAACCTTCACCTGGATCACAGCTGGATAACAGGTGGGAGCTGCTCTGGATACCTCTCTCAGGCTCACAAGTTCTTAGGTGGCCACCTTGACCCCAGCCTGTAGTACCCATAAGGTGAGGAAGTAGGCTACTGCCACCAATGAGGAGCCGTGGCTGAATGCAGAGATAGCTCCCCAGCCCATGGGATGGATGTGACTGAGAGAAAGTGTTCCATGCCTTCCCTTCCTGGGAATTCTTGCTATTCTCTGTAATTGCCTATGCTGCTGTTAGTAGTATTAAAAACTCCTTGAGTTAGATGATTTAATGATAATAATGATGAGCATTAGGGGAAACAGATTCCTTGATATTCATCTTATTTTGCCACCTCTTCAGAATTCTTTTTACCAGTTTATCTTCAAAGAGGTAATTGAGAATTAATTTGTGTCAGAAAAAAACAAGAATCCTTTAATATAATTGGAGCCACCAGAGGATCTGACTACTCTCATAGCAGTCCATCTCAAATGTTGGTTTCTAAAGGTACTTGCAGGGGTTACAGCAAATGGTATTTTGAGAGTTCTAAGTAGATAAAGGCCTGCAGCTGTAGTATGGTGGCGTCTGATCCCATCAGATCTCAGAAGCTAAGCAGGGTAGGGCCTGGTTAGTACTTGGATGGCAGACTGCATGGGTACACCAGGTTCTGTAGGCTTGGGAGAAGGACCTTGTGACCCACTCCCAGAACACAACCAGCCATTGAAAACCCTATGAACAGCAGAGAAGCACTAATAATAGTGTTTCATCTGTTGTGTGTAGGGTCGCTATGAGTCAGATACCAATTCAATAGCACCTAAAAACAACTAGATAAAAGAGGTGGATTGTCCTCTAGTGAGTACTTAGTACACATTAGGTGCTGCCATAAAACCTTTATCTGGGTCCACAAAACAAGTGACCAATGAAATGAGAATACACTCATCTGACCAATGATGAACCTGGGGATCTATGGTTGAATGCAGGTTGAATGTTTCATTGGTTTCTGATTCAATCTAACTGGACAAATACTCATATCTCTAAGAGCAATTTATGTCTCAGGACTCAGGTGACAGAATGTCCTTCACAAAGCTTCTTTCATTGACCCAGTTTTGGTCTAAGGTCCTTCTTCACTAGGATTTGGTGAGTTATTTAGGGTAAGGTGACTGAGAACTTTCACCTCCAAACCAAAGCTGCTTCATTGTCCTCATCCCAATATGGGGCAATGAGGGGTGAGGCTGGGCTTAGGATATGGTCTTTGTCATGAAGGTTCAATGGGAGTTGTCAGTTTTCATTAATTTCCATCATAACTCCTTACCCAGAACCTGATTTTTTGCAAGATTGTTTCCAGATACACTAATATTGTGAAGTCTATCATTTCAAGACATTGTTTGGTCTCATTTCAGGGATGGAAACATCTTTGCTGAGGCCAGCTCTGATGAATGTATGTACAAGTCTTCCATCCTTGTATTTGTCTGGACATAACCACAGCAGGCAAGGTACCCTGTGGACGAGAGTGCTTTCACAGAGCACCAGTGATATGCCAAAACAAAATATCTCTTTCCAGCTTTGCTATTTGCTATTTTCTTCCTTTCTTCACTGAGTGATTATGTTAGTCTGCTCAACAGAAGACAGTAGAGATGAAGAAATGTTGTTGTTAGGGTTTTCAATGGCTGATTGTTTCAGGACTGCTTCGGGAGTGGATTGCCACGTCCATATTCCATTTTTGCAGTACTGGGGATAGAACCCAGGTCCTCAGAGAGTATAGAGCGGTACTCCACCAACTGAGCTTAATCCCAGCCCTGAGATGAAGAAATAGTAGAAGGTAAAGTGTTTTCAGAAGACTGTTTAGTCTTTAATCACACAGTCTTAGTTACATAATCATCTATCAGGGCATAGATTGGGACTCTGTTTCCACTACATGTCTTAACATTGTAGTGCTTCTTCACTTTAGGGTTTTTTTTTTTTTTTTTGTCTTTTTCATACTGGGGATCTAACCCTGGGTTTCACACCTGCTAGTCTGGCACTCTACCACTGAGCTAAACCTCCAGCCCTCAGTTTAGTTTTTTTAATGATATGGATACACTTCAGTTCCTGATGTCAGCCATAAGCATCATCCTGATTTTCAAAGTATTGATGATTATCTTGACACTAATATATGGGCCCCAAATTTAAAAATCATAGGCTAGATAAATTTGAATATTCCTTCTGGTTCTTAAGATTTATGATTTCTTTTTAATTTTAACTATGCAGATAGAAGTAATGAGATTTCTAAGAAGGGAGGTAAAAGCTACTCTCCTCCCCTTCCTCACTATCTCTCTCCACTCTAAATACTTAAACTCTTTGGACTCTAAAAGTGGCTAGCTTTGATACACATAATTTAAAATATGGATTTAATAAGGCATGGCACAGACCAGCCAAGATCTTCACTGGGAAAGCCCTAGGGAGGCTGAAATCATACCTGTGCCACCATGTGGAGCCAGATGTTGTAGGGCACACGTCAGAAAGCAATGGGGTCCTAATTAAGGAGCTGCTGACTTTTTCAAGTAGGTCTAAGCGGCTGCCATTTCAGACTGTTCATGTGGAGTGGGCCAGGCATCATGGAGGTTTTAATTCTTAGCCAAAATATACCCTGATTGGATCCTCCTCTCTGCTCCTACTTGTGGTTAGTGAGACAGCACTTCCAATTATTTGGGAAACTACTGGAAGCCTGTGGAGGAGAGTTGGGGTGGGGAAGGAAGATGCAAATTTGGGCCTGGATACTCAGGGCATGCTAATTGAGGAGCCATATGCACATGTTGCCAGGAACAAGTCTGAGGGCAAATGAAGAGAAGTGGAAGATGACCCTTAATCCAATTGATTCCTCAACAATAACATGAAAATTGAAGCTGAAATGTTACTGGAACTCCAACTCCTGAAAGGCTCCAGACAGGGCTCTGGGGAAGAGAGGAGATACTTGCTAATGAGAAGAGTTTTTAAACCACGGTGAGCCTGAGTTTTTAATGTGTGTGTGTGTGTGTGTGTGTGTGTGTGTGTGTGTGTGTGTGTGTGTGTGTGTTAAAAAAGGAATGCCTAAAAGACAATTTCCAAAACTAGAGGGCAAGATGGAAACCACTGGGGATTTTTTAGAGATAGAATTTCTTGCTGAGACATACTGTCAAATTTTTCATTCTATCCATTTCAAGGCAGGCATTTATTACCTTTCCAGTGACTATACATTGCCCACAATGTTCTTACTGTGGTCTGCCTCTTAGTTACCCATAGAATTTGCATATAAACCGAGTCAAAGGGTGCCAGCCACTCCTCAGCTTCCCATGGTTGTTTCCATGGTAACTGTGGGGGGTCTCTGGGTGGCTGGGTGGGCGGGAGCGTCTGCCTTCTCCTGCCTGGAGCATCTCCCTGCCTACTGTAGATCCATCTCCTTCACTTCACTGAGGAAGGTGAGGGAAAAAAAGCATCACGGGATCTACTGACCCCTGTTGGATTTCTCAGGAACAATTTTCAGCAGGCAGGGTTGCCTTTCTTTGCTGAGCCTTTCCTCAGGGGATTCAGCTTCCAGAGACACACACTCAGACTGCTCCCCTCAGCCTTCGGTACCTGAACTGAGTGGGTCTGGTGTCCAGTCCCCTCCTTTGACTCTGAGTTTTCAGCCAAACCTAGGGGCCTTCTTCCCTAGAAAGCATGAGAAAACACTTCTGGTGGCAGAAGCACACATTTCTTTCCTGTGTTGGGACACTTAAGTGTGGTTGTTAAAAACCAAGTCAGCAACACGGTAAGGTGTGAGCAAACTGTAAGGTGTGAGCCCTGCTGAGCTATTAATCAAAGCTCATGGAATCCAGGTCCAGACTTGCAGCCTCAAAGCTGGCTCAGCCCTCCAAAGAACAAGTGAAGGAAGGTGTATCTAGACCAAGGAATTTTCCTAGATCCCTGGAGAACTGAAAGCCCACAGGTCAAAGGTCACTTTTTCTCAAAGAGAAATGATGAAGAACAAATAAAGGTGCAGATAACAATTTTGGAAAAACAAATTTTGTTTGGCCTGCCTCAAACCACAAGAGAAGACACATAGCCTCTGCTCCATCCCATTGTGTAATGTGGGGCTTGTGAACCAAGAAGAGGATAAGGAAATGCAGAGCCCTTTCTGTGGTTTCTGCCTTCAATTCTCCGGATAAGCTAAGCAGAGACTATGCTTACACCTCCACAGCCCCTTTACAGTCCTCAGTCTTCCCGACTGACTATTCCATGGGGTTAGGCTAAGCCAAGGTACACATGTCAGTCTGTCATATGGCTTGTTGTTATATGCCATCTCATAACAGAAAAAACAATTCAGATGCTGGTGAGTAAGAGACTCCCAAATCACGTGGACAATAATAGGAAGTGGCCAAAATCTGGAATTCTGCTAGTTCTGCTTGATTTTTCTGAGAGTCAATCTTCCCATGCAACCAAAGAAGATAAAAGTATGCAGGATGTCAGTCATTGAATATTGATTAAAGTTCTTCAAGAAAATGTCCTCTGTGGGATTACAAGTCTTAATCTAGTTTAGTCTGAAGATTAGCCATGACTAAATATGTAATTGTTGTTGTTGTTAGGTGCCCTCGAGTCTGTATCTGACTCATAGCAACCCTACGTACAACAGGTGAAACACTATTGTCAGTGCTTCTCTGCTGTTTGTAGGGTTTTCAATGGCAGACTGACTTTTGGGAGCAGGTTGCCAGGTCTGTCTTCCAAGCCTACAGCACCTGGTGTTCCCAGGCAGTCTCCCGTCCAACTACTAACCAGGTCCGACCCTACTTACGTTCTAAGACCTGATGGTATAGGATGCCACAGGGCTATGGCTGCAGGCTTGAATATGTAATTACGTTGCTTTTATGGTGCTTTTGTGCTTTTTCCACCCATTGGATGCTACATTATATGTACTTCAAATATCTCAATTGCAATGTCTGGATGTCTGTGATACTTGGGGATATTATAGGTCCCCTCAGCATAATTCCCCAGTGGGCTCCTTGTTCAATCCCTGAGAGGGAATGGGCTCCCTTCACTTGCCTTAGCCTGATTTCCTTGGGTTCAAAGTGGTCCATACCGTGATGTGTCCCTGTGCTCCAGGATTTGCTGGGGCAGTGAAGATGAAGAAATAAAGTTCCTCACTAGGATTCTTTAAAAGTCTTGCCTGGCAAATGCCAATTCAGCAAGTCCATGTTAAGGGAGAGGTTGGGGTCTCTTAGAGCCTAGTGGCCATGGAGATGGTGAGTCCTATCAGGAACTGAGAAGTACATCTGCCACTGGAAATCCTCTCTTTATGTAATACTTGATTATAAAACTTTCAGTAGAGTTTTCTGCTCCTAAGGTTTAGGCTTCAGTGTGCTTGTATATGACCTTAATGGCTTCCATTTTAGTTGTTTCTGGAATGGGATTCCGAACAATATAACTATATTGAAGACTGGCTATGTGAGGACTGGCTAGTGTCTTGTAGTTTATTTAGTTTTATCTCATGGAATCACTTAGAGATCTAGCCTGTGTAGGTGCATTGCCCAAGTCCCAGAATTGAAGTGAACTTGTATGATTCACATCTGCATAGTACGAATGGACAACTGGATGGCCAGTAGTGGAGGAGTTCCCACAGTTTTCTGATGATAGTTAATTGCATATCAAGACTGGTCATTTTTTGTAGCTCTCTCCTGAATCTTATTCCTTTGTTTATTGTTTCTTTTTCTGTTGCAATGAAGAGAAATACAACTCAAAATGTTTTCTAAAACAAGGCAAAGATGGGAAGCAATTTATTGACTCATATAACTGAAAGTATTAAGGAGGTCTTGACTTCAAATGGCTGGATCCACAGGCCTGAATGAGGCCATTTGGTACAAATGCCTCCTTATCCACCAGCTATGCTCCCCTCTCCCCTTTCTATTGTTCCAAATCAGGCAAGCTTCCTATTGATGGGTTGATTGATTGTAGTACTAGAGATTGAACTCAGGGCTTTGCAAGTGTTAGGCAAGCCCGCTACCACATGGCTGTATTCCCAGCCCTTGTTAAATTTTTTATTTTGAGACAAGATCTCCTTCAGTTGCACAGGCTGGCCTTAAACTTACAATCCTCCTGCCTCAGCCTCCCAAGTAGCAAGGATTACAGGCCTGAGACAGTAGGCCAAGCCCAAGCCCAAGCTCTCTATTAAAAGTGGCAAGATTGCAGCCACAAGTTGGCCATTGGCATTCTTCATTTCTTCATCCTTGGAAACAACTGAGGATGAAAAATATTTGGAAAGAAAAAAATAAAGATGACTTGTCTGTACTGAACTTGTAGACACCTTTATTTCTTGTTATTCTCTAAACTAGAATATAACAACAATTTACATAGCATTTACATAGCATTTACGTTGTATTAGGTATGTACCATCTAGAGATAATTTAAAGTATAGCAGTGCCTTGGTATCTACAGGGGATTGGTTCTAGGATTACCTCTTCTTCACAGGATAACAAAATCTGTGGATACTAAAATCTGCAGATGCTTAAGTCTCACATAAAATTATGTAATATTTGCATATAACTTATATACAAATTCCCTTTCATTTCTTTTTATTTTACTTTATTTTTGAGACAAGGCCTCACTATGTAGCTGTTAGGCCAGATCAGGGTGACTGATATTGGAATGTAAACAGAATGAGATAAGGGGACAAGACACAGACTGGTCCATGTGCACAATATCACTATAATGGAATCTCAGGTAACTGTGATATAATTGGGCAATGATCTTGACAAGTAGCCACTATTATGTAAAAGCCTTAAAAAGCCCCTCTGCTAGCACTGGGTGTGTGGAGAGGACAGGCTGAGCAGAGAGGAGAAAGCAAACGGATAGAACAGGCCATGCAGAAAGGACAGGGTGCAGAGAGATCTGGGGGTCGTAAAGAGGCAAATGGGACATACAGAGGGCAGCAACTACGGGCAGTGGCACCACAGGGGGGGGAGGGAAACACCCCAAAATAAAGCATGTCATATCTGCCTATGACTCCTCGAACATGCCTTGGATTTTCTACAGGCCCTAATCATCCCTTTCTGTCTGAGGAGCCCAGCTTGGGTTCAACCATAGCCCAGGCTGGCCTTGACTATCTCCTGTGCTTTGGCTGGGAACAAATCAGTTTCCTACTACAGGAGGTATGCCTGCTCTAAGTTTTTGTCTTAATTTCATCTTTGTGAGAAAAGAGCTTATGCCCAAATAAAATATATCAGCTATCTTCATGTTATGACAATGAAATGCTGAGATAGACCACTTATGAGGTAAAGAAAAGTTAATGGGAGCCCATGGCTCTGGAGGGTCAAATCCAAGATGAGGCAGCCCAAGAACTGGAGCCTTTGGTGAAGGTGTCATATCATGACAGGAGCTTGTGTCCCAGTGACTTCTCACATCTCCAGCCAGGGTGCAGAGAGAGACCTAGAGAATGCAGTCACATGGTCATGCTTGAGGTTTCACCCCAAAGGCCTAAGGACTTTATTTTAGGTCCCCCTCCTAACAGTCCAAAGCACTGCCCTAGGGAATGAGCCTTTAGTACACAGACCTTCAAGAAATGCTGTCCATGTTCAAACAACCGTATAAGGAAACCAAGGCTAAGCATGGTAATGTTACAGGACTATATTTGTTGTTGTTGTTAGGTGCCGTCGAGTCGGTATCCGACTCATAGCAACCCTCTGTACAATAGGGGAAGCACTATTGTCAGTACTTCTCTGCTGTTCATAGGGTTTTCAATGGCAGATTGATTTTGGGAGGGGGTTGCCAGGTCCTTCTCCCAACAGGACTACATAATCAGTAGGTTATAATCTGAACCTCTGTCTGTCTCCAAAGTGCATATTTCTAATACTAAATTCTTGTGCTTAGCTTTCCTTCTGGCTATACCGTGGGGATAGGATGGTGAAATCTTTGAAGTTTTGTTCCTCAAAGTACATGGAACTTAATGATCTCAAGATTAATGGTCTCATAACAATGATGATAATAATTCCTTTAATTGGTATAATACTGGGCTTATTTCTATGTTCCTTTTGATTATTTTCTCACTTGAGGATTTAGTAAGGCATGTATTTATGCTAACATTCCTGTACTGCTAAGAGAGATGATGACAGTTTCCATGGTATTATTGACTGATTAAGGAATCACCAAAATCATACCTTGAAACCCTAATCTAGTGTAAAACTGTATTTGGAAACGGGCCTCCAGGTAAGTAACTGTAATTACATGAGGTCATAAGGGTGGGGCCCTGATTGCATTGAATTAATGGCTTTGCGAGAAGAGACACCGAGGGCATGCATGTGCTCTTATGCATTTTGTTCCTTTCTCTCTCCTCCACCATAAGAGGTCACAACAGGAAGGCGACTGCCTGCAAATCAGAAACAGAGCCCCCACCAGGAACTAACCTTGCTAAAATTTGATCTGGGCTTTTCTGTCTACGGAATTGTGGGGGAGTAAATTTAAATTGCTATTTAAGCCACACAATTCATGCTATTTTCTTACAGTCAGCCATGCTGACTAACACACATGATGCTGTAGCTAGTGAGTAGGAGAGCCTGGATCAGAACCTGGGTCTCCTTCTTTTCCTTCAGAGTCCTTCCAATTTCTTCTACTCCTTTATTTTCATGTTTTTTCCCCCTTTTCCAACACAGATCCCCCAGGGAGGACACTAAAGTATCCATATAGTAGAATTCTTTATTGGTCCTGATGGGAAAAAGTCATGTGAAATTATCTAGAAGCAAACAGAGGAGTACTTATCAAGGCTGAAAACCACAGGATCAACTGGGGAATCACAGTTGTTATTGCAGCAAGAACTCCAGGTCCTACCAGGCATCTGTGCTGACCCTAATTTGTTTTTGTTTCTCTGAAGAACTAGATAGAAGAGAAGTGTCATGTGTCCCCTTGAACAATAGGACACTCTCCTTTAGATCTCCCCCATGGTCCATGTTTTAGGAGGAGGATGTGCCAAACTGATTTGTCTGATGTTGACACAGTGATTGACTATGTTAGCTAGTGTGCAAGGTCATTGATGCCCACAGAGGGAGCAGTGGACCTGAGTAAGGGAAGTGGGGAATGCTGCCCTGGGGATGCATCATATGGGGGTGCTTTATCTGCAGGGAATTTGAAAACAATACTAAAATAGACTAAAAATTGGTCTGCTTTTAACTACCGTGATGCTCAGGTGATTCTAACCCTAATGTCAGTGTTCTACTACTGCCCCACCCTTCGTATGCCAAGGCAAATGGGTCATAATAGATGTAGAGGCCAGGGAAGTCGGAGAGACATGCCCTGTGCATAGCCTTTACTGAAGCTAAAACCTGCTCTCTTCCTCCCTGGAGGCCCTGCCCCACTTGCCTGCAGATATTCTGGAGGAGTAAATCAGCAGGGGGATTTCTACTGATCTATAATTGAAAATTGTGTGAGCCCCTTTGGAGGGTTGCCTCTCCCCAGTAACTGCTAGCCAGAATGAGCTGAGCTCAGCAGTGGGAGCCCCAGAACAGCCTGATGACCCAACTGTACATGAAATGATTACAGCTGCAGCACTGAAGAGGGAGGAAGGAAGAGGGAGCCTGAGAGCCAGAGCAGGCCTGGAGTCAGGAAGTGGCAGAGAGGAGGCAGGGGAGTAGGGATGGGTAGGGCTGTCTGGGGGCAGGAGAGAGTCGGTCAGAAGGTGGGTGACCCCTGTGGTCCACCCGGCTCTTGTTTGACAACCCAAGAATTTTTCCGTTGCCTTCCTCACCAGTCGAATTCACTTGCATAGGGCTGCGAACATGCTGAGGAAAGGAAGCAGAGCGTAGTGCAGGAGCCGCAGAGAAAAGTCCTCTGGGCCTTTCAACTCTGCTGTGGGCTCTATAGACTTTTATTCAGAGGAAATGCCTTCAGTTTCAGGTCATGTGGCAAGGACCTTCCATCTCCTGACACATACCAAGGGGCATGAGGACAGCATCCTCAAATAGATGGGGAAACTGTGTCTACATCCTGAAGACCCAGGGCTTGCCCCTGGAAGACAGGGATGTGGGCACTAAGGTGAGCTATACAGACAGGGGTCCACACAGAGATTCTGTGAAACCTGCTATCTGGGCCTCCCTCTTCCTTTCTCTGACCTTGGGATGTCATTGTCCTGAGCTTTGGGCATCATCTCTGCAGGACATCTTTAGTGAATCCTTTGCTAGGCCTCTTTGATCTTCAGGCCACAGTGTGTTTCCTCAAATACTCATCTGTGCCTGAAGATCCCCTGGTGTCATGGTCCTTCTCCCATGCTAGAGGGAGAGAAATCCCTGAGTGAATCTCTGATTGAAGCTGGGATGTTTTCTCTGTCATGTGTCAACATCTCTAAGGTTGTGTATGTGGAACATCTCAGTAGATAATTCTTCCTTTGCTTCTGTGACCTGCTATGTTGCAGCAGCTGTGGGAAGTGTCTACCTGTGACTCTGGGTCCCTGCAATGGGCATTTCCCATGGAACAGCATCCCTAGCCACTGTAGTCCCTGCCCACATGTCTCCTGGGATGTATCTTTGCCTCTGTGACTGGAATAGATTGCTCCTTTGGAACTCTGCATGTGCCAGTTATCTTTTAGCATCCATCAGGGAACTGGTGCCCTTGTAGCAAAGTGTTTGGTATTGACTAGGCTGAGAGCTGTTATTTCATGCTGCAGGGCTCCTGGATAATCCTGAAGGGAGCAGAGACTCAGCCATATGAGAAGGGAGATGAGCAACAGCTGATGGGAGAAGCAACAGGCAGAGCACACTTCCGGCTGCATTGCCTGTAGAGAATTAAGAAGAATATGCAACTTTCTGAAAATCAATCTGCTTTATACTTGTACAAGTTTGGTTGGACTGCTATTAAAAAAATACCAAGAACAAGGTAGCTTAAAAATGGGAAATTTGAGACTACTATGGTGGTGTATGCCTATAGTCCCAAGGACTTGGGAAGCAAAAGCAGGAGGATCTCAGGTTCAAAGACAGAGGCAGCCTGCATAATTTAGGGAGACTGTGCCTTAAAATAAAAAAAAATTAAAATGGGGTGAGGGCACAGCCCAGTGTCAGACCACTTGCAAAGTATGTGCAAGGTCCTGGGTTCAACCCTCACTTACCACAGAAGAAGAAGAAGAAGGAGGAGGAGGAGGAGGAGGAGGAGGAGGAGGAGGGGGAGAAAAATAAAAGGGAAATTTGCTGTCTCTTAGTTCTGGATGGTAGAAGTCAAAGATCAAGGTATCGACAGAGTTGGAGGCTTCTCTGCTTGGCTTGCCAATGGCCACCTGCTCACTGGGTTTCTTATTTTTGCCTCTGTGGTAACACAGCCATAATGTGTGTCCAAATTTTCTCTTTTTACAAGGACACTAGTCAGAATGGATTGAGACCACTCTAATGACCTTATTTTTAGCGTGTTGTTGTTAGGGGCCATGGTGTCGGGTCTGACTCATAGTGACCCTGAAAGGGTTTTCAATGGCTGATTGTTTTGGGATTGCCTCGGAAGTGGATTGCCATGTCCTTCTCCCCATTTTTAGCTGAAGTACTTTTTAAAACATTCTGTCTCCAAATCCAGTCACAGACCAAGGGACCAGGGGTTAGGGTTCTACCTGTGAATTTGAAGGGACACAATTTGGCCCAAAATCATATCACTTCCATGCTCTACCAATTCTGAACAATCTCAGTTTGAAAATTTTCTCCTCCAAGGTATTTTTGTGATTTTTAATTATAAGCAATTGTTCCAGTTGTTATTCTACTTTCATCACTTATTTTTAAATAAACATATAACAACATCAACACTAATTTAGAGAAACACCGGTTAGATATTTGGCCTTTGACACGTAGACTCAACTACACATGATCATGTCATGAATAAATCTGGAATTATTTATGCTCATTTCTGGCACAGTGGCTGTCTTCCACCCTTGTGCAATGACATGTGGCTGTATTTAAATGGGAAATCAGAAATTAATGATAATTTTGAGGACTAGAACATGGAACTTGAGTTACTTCTACTGGTTTGTGTTTAAATTTTAAAATAGTCAAGCAGTTATTTTATACTTAATTTCAAAAATTCACAATGAAGTAAAATTTTGTGTAAGATTTTCACTGTGTTTTTATTTCTGGCTGTGATGATGATGATGATGATGATGATGATTAATACTGAAAATAATTTTGTTATATAGGGGAAATGTCACTGCATGATGACCTTTAGCTACAGGAAAACAGTTGACATTGGAGATTTAGAGGGACAAGGTGAGTACAGATAAGTGGCAGTGAGCTAATGGTCAGTCTAGGAAGGACACTTAAGATTCAGTGGTGAGGTGGCATACACACACACACACACACACTCATGATGAAGGAGATCTCACTAACAGTTCCTTTTCATGAAGCCAGGAAGAAGGAACTAAAAGAAAATAAAGGGTCCACATTCTCCACAGCCACAGTGATGCAACTGGTGTTTGATCCCTCCAGGAAAGGCAAGGACTAGGACTCAGGGCTGGCCTCTGTTAGCAGCAAGGACCACTCAGAGACTGTAAAGTCCCTTTTGCTCATTAACTCAGCCCACAGTTCTGTATTTCCCTGACACCAGCTGCAGAGTGCCCTGCCAAGCATGGGTCACACAAACAGAATGGGGACAAGTCTTTCCCTCAGGGAACTCAGTACTCCAGGGAAGTCAGAAATGTAAACCAACATATCTCACCTGCCACCACATTTTTGTCCCCTGGCAGAGTGCAGGAGAAGGTGTGTGGCTTTGACAGAGAGCATTAGTCACCCAGAGTGTAATTCTGTACCTGGACATCAAATGTCACCAAGTGTCTAGCAGGGAGTCACAGCCATCAAGCCCAAACTAGCCCTGAATGTGATGGGCCAAGGCTGATGTTGGAAGTGCAGTGTTGCAGACATTGAAAAGAGGGTGGAAAATTAGGGAGTGGAGATCCAGCGGGGTGACGGAGGAGGTGAGCATGGCCCAGCAGTCTTGGGGAATACCAGGGTGTGTTCTGTCTCTGTAGTGGTCAGTAGCTGGTTTGCAGATGTGAGTGCTAGTACCGGCTGTGAGAAGTCCGGCTGCCCTCATTAGCTCAGGCCACAGTGAGCTGCTTTAGGGGAGTGTACACAATGGCCAGGAAGACACAAAACAGAGCACCCAGGAAGTTTCCTGGGGGTGGTGCTTGAGCAGACCATGAAGGAAAGGAGAGAATTTTAATTTGGACAGGAACAGGGAGAAGTTATGCTTATTTTAGGATGAAGTATCCCCCCAAAAAGAAAAAAATCGCACTGCTACATGAGGTAGCCTGAGCTAGCTTGCTGCGAACTTCAAACAGCAAAATTGAGGTGGGCTAGGTGCCCATGGATGAAAATGGAAAGGCAAAACTGCCGCACGCCCTGGAGCAGTATTCCAGGCTTCCTGCTGCCCTCGAGGGAGTCCAGGCCTGCCGTGTCAGCAGCACTGGAACTTGGCGTTCTAGGTCAGTCCTCAGGGAGGGGCTGCAGTGCCCGCCATCTGACTGCCCTGGGAATTGGGGCAGGACAGCTCCTGCAGGTGGAGAGATGAGAGGCCCAGCAGGGAGAAGGCCAGGCAGGGAAGCAGGCTTCTGTAATCACCTCGGTGGGGTGTATCCTGTGAAAGCAGAAGGCAGCTTGTTAAAATGCAGGTTGAATTAAGCTCAAGGCGTTATCTCCTTTATGTCCTCTGATCTTAGGTTAACTTTCTTCAATTACAGTGAGAGATAAGAAAACGCCCAAATGAGAGAAAGGCAGGAGGAGGCTGCACTCTTCACCCTACTAAGAAGGAAATGTAGGGGGAGGAAGCCAGGTCTCCAGAGGTGGGTTCACTCCTGAGCAAATTAAAATAAGCAGATTGGCCAAAATCAAGAATGTATTCTCATTATGTCTGCTCAAGACAGGAATCTCAGGAACCACAGCATTTGCCAAGGACTTTCGGGGATCAGCCAGGTCACTCTTGCCTACTAAAATCTTTTGCTTAAAACTGGCCTCTTTTCATAAATATCACTTTTCTTATTTCTCCAGACATAGATGCATTGTGGAGTCTTTGAAAAATAGAAAAAGAATCAGTCATGGTAAGTTATACCTCATTTACCAATTACCAATATTAAGATTTTGGTTTCAATCTTTCTAATCTTTTTCTGGGCTGGGGTTTAGCTTGGTTGGTACAGTGCTGCTCTGTGCTCTTTGAGGCCCTGGGTTCAATCCTCAGCACTACAAAAATGGAAGAAGGACCTGGCAGCACACTCCTGGATACATTCCCAAAACAATCTGTCATTGAAAACCCTATGAATAGCAGAGAAGCACTGACATAGTGCCAGGCATGGCACGGTGTCAGGAAGTGTTTTGTTCTGTTGTACATAGGGTCACTATGTGTTGGACCTGATATGATGGCACCTAATAACAACAACAACAATCTTTTTCTACACATAAGTACACATGCACAGCACACAAATTCATTCATACTTGTAGTTTTACCACTCTAAAGAAATGAACCTGTTTAGAACCAGGTTTTTAGTGTTTGGTAATAATTGATTCAACCATAAAGCATATATTAACACCTCTTTTATGCAGCCCTGGCCTGGTCTGGGGATGCAGGGGAGATGGACAGTTCCCCTGCCCTCCTGGAATACTGGGCATGAAACACAAAGGCAGAGCTTGAAGCCAAGTATTCTGATGGGAGCCAGGTGTGGGCACAAGGGACAAGGACTTAATGGAGGTGGAGTGGTTGTCCGTGGTGTCTCGAGCCAGGAGGCAAAAAGTCTGAAACCCAAGTGTTTCTTAGGGGCAGCTAAGAGAAGAGAGTCCCAGGGGGAAGGGATGGCAACCCTGAGGGCCTTGGTAAGGGAAGGAGCTTGGTGGTGAGGGACTCTGGGGAGCTGG
This sequence comes from Pedetes capensis, assembly GCA_007922755.1. Taxonomy (NCBI): domain Eukaryota; kingdom Metazoa; phylum Chordata; class Mammalia; order Rodentia; family Pedetidae; genus Pedetes; species Pedetes capensis. Next base: position 88,272 of record VMDO01005576.1, read on the forward strand.
TACGGTCCAAGCAGAGGGAATTAGGAAGTCAAGGTGGAGGAGGTTGCCAGAGCCTTGGAAGCCATAGGAGGAGTTTTACTTAAAAGCAGGAAGTGGAAGGGTGTAACTTGATGTTATAAATTTTAAGGAAACATCTGTCTGATGTGGGGAGAACATCTGTAAGGAGACAAATCAGAAACAGAGGGACAAATTAGGAAGCTCTTGCCATAGTCCAGCTAAGTAGTGACATGGCTTGGTTTTGGATGGCATCAGAGAAGGCAAAATACATACCCCCGAAAAATGCTGTGGAAGCAACCCTCCACACGTGGAATGGATGTGGGATCAGGTTTCCTAAGATGGTGATGTTTATGGACATGGACAAGGCTGGGAGAGGATGAACTCTGCGTTTATTTCTTTTGAGAGGAGAGCAAGATGGGAAATGCAAGAGACCCATTTTGGGCATGTGCTGTTTGAGATGCTATGAGCCATCCAAGTGTAGGTTTAAAGATGGAGGCAGGTCTGCTCGCCTGGAGTTCAAAGGAGAGGTCTAGGTTGGAGGTCCGAGGTGGACCACTGATCTTGGCACTGGTCGTGGGCCTGGATTTGGAGGACAGAATATAGATGAAACCAGAGGAGGTTCTTGGAAAGAGCTTTGCAGTTAGTAAGAGAAGGGTTAGTCAATGAAGAAGACAGAAAAAGGAGAGGCTGGGGAGGATGGGGTATGAGGCAGTAGGAGAACATGGCTTCACAAAGGCAGAGATAACAGAGTGGCTTACCTTTCATGTAATTAACTATAAATGGTGTCTGACTTACCTGGCAATAGGAGAGCAATATGCACTTGTTAGAAGCTGTATGTTGAATTTTGCATTTTGATCCTTCCCCGGGAAAATGATATGTGGTATAATACTCTGTGGTGGTGCTGGGCAGCTTCTAATTACCCATGTGATCACAAAAGGAATCACTCCTTATCCTACAGTATGCTGTGATGCAAGCTATGATATTTGGTAGATTGGGGCATTTAAATATTTTTTTTTCTGCTTACAATGGGTTTATTAGGACAAAACTCCATCATCAAGGAGATAACTCTATTCTAAACTTTCAATTTCAAGGTCTGCATGAAATTTTGAGTGGATGTACCATAAGTTACTGAAATCTTATTTATTTAGCTCACCTAAATGTTTCTAATAATTTATTTCCATGGATTTTCCTTTATCCATTCCAATATTTCCTCCCCACGGTGTATGTATCCACACTTTAGTATCTTCTTTTCAGTGTTGGGCACCTCCTTCTTTTTGTCTTTGCCGACCTGCTGTTCTCTACTTTTACCAATGACTATGAATTGGACCAGTTCCTCTGTGTGGGTTCTTTTGCAGGGTAGAGTGTTGCATGTACCTTAAGCCAACTACACTTTACAGGAAGAATCCAAGGGTCCCTAACTACTTCTGATTCATATCTGTAAAGCTTCATGAGTAGTAGAGGTAAATAAATGTTTGTTGAAACTAAGCAATGCATATCTTGCAGATTAATAGCTATAATATAATGACAATCATTTCTCCAATGTACCATTCTGTGTGTTGATCAGTTTACATATTTAAATATTAATCCTGGAATGAACAGTGTAATATAAATTTATATCTCCATTTTTAAAAAAAGGTCAGGCAAGCCAACCCTGCATATAAAAACCGTTTTCATTTTGCATGAGAAAAGTTAGGAAAGCTAAAGTATATTGGCTGAGATATCACTGATTATCTAGGGACAGAATTTAACTCAATTCTGTCTGACTTTGAAGTCCATGTGCTTTATTATCTTACAAACTTGATTGCATGGGTACAGAAAATACCACTCAGAGACTTATCATAAAATTGTTAGAATTGAAAGAAATCTTGATATTTCCCATTAGTAAAACCTCATTGTACTTCCTCCAAAGAATGCAATGTTTTCTCATGAATCAGTGTACCAAAGTGCTTTATTGCCTGATTTAGTATGAGAGAGAAAGACACATGCACACGAGAGAGAGAGAGAGAGAGAGAGAGAGAGAGAGAGAGAGAGAGAGAGAGAGAGAGAGAGCGCACTCTGCATTAATGTTCTGTAAATGATTGCTTATAACCACACGACTGGAGCTGTGACTTCAGGGGTGATCTGTCCATTTCTACTCTACATTGCCCTTTCTTTTACCTCACTGCCACAGTGCCCTAGGCCACACTCAGTCTTTTAGGGACTTAGAATCCTGGAGTGCTTTTGAAGACAGCTGAGCAGTACCTTACAGGACCCACAGACTTAACTCATGTATGACAATCTCTAGGCAACCTGCTAGCTACTCTCCAAAATAGGCCTTTGTGGGTAGCAATGGAGAAGAAATTGAAATCAGAACTTCATATACACAAAGCATAGTGCTTGCCCGAAGTCAACTGAGGCCAAGTAGACTCAGATATGCTTCCATGATGCTCCTTCAGATGGCTGGAACATTTCTGGTGTTGACTGGAGTGGTCAACAGTTCTGGCCACAGACACTCTCTTCCCCATCTAGGCATGTGTTAGGTGGCACCTCTGAACCCCTCAGATTGAGTGGGGCCATATGCTCAGCTCTAGTGTGTGAGATCTGAGCAGGCGGGAAAGTTACTATCTTGGCAGGTGGGAGAGGTACTGTCTTGGCTGGAGCATTTAATTCTCAGTTTGAGAACATTGATTCCCTTCCTCTGAATTGGCAACTGGCAGCATTCAATATGGCAGCTGCTCTGCCAGCTCAGGTCTCTGGACTCTTGAAAAGATCAGAGTCCCATCAAGGACCATTATGGGAATGTACAAAATATGAGATATAAACGTTATCTGATATTTGGGGGTTGTTATTGTAGCACAGAGGTACCCAACCACTGGGCCACAGAAGGGTCCATGGCCTGTTAGGAACCAAGTTGTACAGCATGAGTTGAACAGAGAGCCAGTGAAGCTTCATCTTTATTTACCATTGCTTCCAGTTGGCTCATATCCCCAAACCAAGCCCACACTTCTGTTCAAGGAAAATTTGTCTTCCACAAAAATGGCCCCTGGTGCCAAAAAGGCTGGAGACTGCTTCTGTAGCAAGTACTAAATTGTTCTGATTGATTTATTGTTTGTTCTCCTGCCATTGTGTCCTTTGTGGTCTGGGCAGAACAATCTTTTCTTCACCAGTCCCTACTTCATGCCATGTCCTTCTCAGCATCTGCCCTCTGCATGATCTGGGGAAACAGGGCTCCCACTTCCAGCCACATGCCAGCCAATGTTCCCCAGGCTATGCAGGGGAAGGATACTGAGAGGGACACAGTATGATGTAGGGTATAGTGAAGAAAAGGTTGAGGTGCCCAGACCACAAGGGACACGATGGCAGGAGAAGAAATAAGTCAATCAGAACAATTTAGGACATGCTACAGAAGCAGTCCCCAGCCTTTTTGACACCAGGGACCAGTTTTGTGCAAGACAAATTTTCCTTGAACAGAGGGGTGGGGTTGGTTTGGGGATATAGCCCACTGGGAGAGACTGTAAATAAAGATGAAGCTTCACTGGCTCGCCACTACATGTTCTCCTAAATGCTTTACTTTTCTTCTTCTTTTTCTTTTTCTTTTCATTTTTCTTTTCTTTTCTTTCTTCCCTTTCTTTTCCCTTCTCTTTTCCTTTTTTCTCTTCTCTTCTCTGCTCTGCTCTTTCTTCCCTCTTTCTTTCCCTCCATTCTTCCCTTCTTCCCTTCCTCCCTTCCTTCCTCCCTCCCTGCCTCCCTCCCTTCCTTCCTTCCTTCTTTCCTTCCCTCCCCTCTGTACTTTAAGGATTTTACTTTTATGACTTTAAAAGGCTGCCTTAACCCATCTTGGAGGGTTACCTACAAAGAACAAGGAATAAAATAATTGTATCCAGAAAATGGGAACACATAATTTAATATATTAAAATATTGTGGCTCAGGTCCACCATCCTAGGTCCTTATAAACCACTTTACTAAACTGTGCTTTTGTGTAGTGCCTTTTGATTGAATTGGAGGATGTTATAATGAATAGCACTGTGAAATTTTCTATTGTGAGGCCTGTCAGAATCCTGATGAGGATACATTTTATCACGCGTTTTTATCATATATGCTACTCTGTATGACAATACCCAGGAAAATTTCTGAACACTAAGAATAAATAGGTATAATTTTAAGCAATTATTTTTGGTTTTGTTTTATTGACACCATGAACTATGCAAGCAATTAGATATGAATCTATAAATCCATTTACTTCCTCTCAGTCAACAAAGTCATCCTCAGTGTTAACATAGTGAAGCCAATCCTAGTGGTAAGATTGGACACAACTATTTCTCTTTTATAGTGGTTAGATGACTGGATCATCCTTGGAGTAAGAGCCAGAAAGCTTCATCTCTTTCCTTTGGGAAAGAAGGGCTCTGTCAAACTTGACTGTGATCCTCCATTTACACAGATTGAGTATGTTAATAGAAGCTGTTATGACTGAGGTTTAAGCGTTTTGTTTCTTATTAGAATGACAGGGAAACCATAGAATTAGCAAATAATGTGCTCATGACACTATCCTGGGAAATCCAATGTTGTTTTGATGCCTCAGATATGCAGGTTCAGTGAGAGTAATCAAACTTCAGGTCCCCCAGGAACATCTTCTTTACCTCTAGCCTTAATACTGCTAGGGTAGTGGCTTTGTCAATATGGTTAGGCTGAAGTACACTTTCTAGAAATCCTTGTGATCTGTGTTTCTATTTAGGGTGGACCACAGGGAGATCCTGGGAGATGTGGAGGTGGAAAGGCAGCAGCAGCCATCAGGGAGCTCTCACCTTGGTGCTGGCCATCTGACTTACTGGTATGAACAAAGCTGGAGCTGGGCCTGAATCTTGCTGTCATGTCTTTGATTCTTGCACCTGGTGTGGGTGTAATTCTGTAATGAAGGGCTCTGACTTCTGCAGAACATCCATACCACAGATCTACTTCTCTGATTGAGCCCTGGTGGGGTTCAGTGGGATTCATATGACATAGTGTGTGGAATCTGCACAGAATAGTTATAATAATGTCATCTTCAAAGTCCTTCTTGGAGAGTTCCTTGTCCAAACATGATGCTCCAAATGTGATGTTTCATTTGTCACAAATGGCCTTGATTGCTGTTGAATAGATTTGCATGCATGCGTTTGGTGGATAGGTACTGAGCATCTATCTAAAATATTTCAGTTACTTATCAGATGCTGGGAATATAGACATGAGTGATGGGATGGAGATAGTCTACAATTGCTAAAACAGTGCACAGCAACAAAGAGAAGCCAAATTTCATGTTAGGAAATGGGAGGGAATGACTTTGACTTCCAAGAAAAGTCCCAAGATCAGAGAGGACTTCAAAGAGAGATAAGCACTGCTCAACTTTTGATGACTTGTTCATTACACACCAATATTCCCTAAAACAAAGGAAAAATCAGTGAAAAATGACTCTGTTAGGTGAAGTAGTCTGCACAGGTGTAGCTGTTAGGGATGATAGGAAATGCTAAATCTCTTCCATAAATATAGATTATAAGAGTCTAGAAAGGACATTCAGACCAAAATGAGCTGGAGAACACTGTTAAGTTTCATCCAGGTCTTCAGAGAAAGAGTTCTGAGATAGAGGTGCATATTTGGAAGCTTTTAACACAAAAGTAGGAGGTGGAGTCTAGGTAAGGACATCTATCCAAGGACACAGAAGTTGCCTCAGCCTGTGTCTTTGTTCACTACCAGGAGACATAGAAGTTTGTGCAGCTCCTTCTTCGTGCCTCAGAGAATTGCCAGTCCTCCCCTTCACTCTGAGTTTTACCTCCCTATTTCCAGACTCCATTGGCTTTCTGTTTTCACTTGTGCTCCTTAGTATATGCTGTCCAGATGCAGTTGACTAGATGCAGACAGTCTGCCTGTGGATTCACTTGGAGATCACAGGGATCATCCATTAATGAGTCCTCCATACTATGGGTCCCCAAGCCCTGTTCCATAGCCTGTTAGGAGATAAATGGTGGGTGAGCAGTCTGTTAGGAGATGAGTGATGGGTGAACCAGTGAGGCTTCATTTGCATTTACACAATAAATGTTAAGTGCTTGATCCTGAAACCATCCCCCTGCCACAATCCATGGAAAAATTGTCTTCCATGAAATTTAACCCTGATGCCACAAAGGTGGGGGACTGCTACTCTACACCTCTTGCTCTACATCTACTGTAAAGTAGCAGGAAGTCCATCCCAGCCTCCTGGGATCCCACCTTAGAGATTATTACATCTTCTACTCCCATTTGAGTTAATTTCTATATCCTATTGATGTTACCGTCTATAGCTATACCACCCTGGCATCCAGTCCCATCTGATCTCAGAAGTTAAGCAGGGTCAGGCTTGGTTATCCCTTGGATAGGAGACTGCCATAGGAATACTTGGAGCTGTAGGCTTGGGAGAAGGACCTGGAAGCCCACTTCTGAAACAATCAGTCATTGAAAACCCTATGAATAGCAGAGAAACACTGACAAGAGTGCTTGGCATGGCACAGTCTTGGGTATTATTTTGTTCTGTTCTACATAGGGTCACTATGAGTGGGATCAACTCTATGACACCTAACAACAGTTGCTGCTACCTCCAAACATGCTGCTGACACTCTGAGTGGTAGCCATCATCATATTTCACTGGGACACTACTGTGGCTCTCACCATTCTCCTTGCTTCCAAACTTGGGCCCCATAATTCACTCATTGCCCATATAGATTGACAAGAGTGATCTCTTTAAAAATATACCTGATCATTTCCTTCTTATAATTAATTCCACTTAGTGGCTTCCATTATACTTATATCTACCCAATTCTTTACTGTGGCCAGGAAGGTCTTGGGTGGTATACCTCCTGGCTCCATCTAGAAACCCATGGTGTGTCCCACATACTCTAAAACAGCATATACTTTAGTTACTTGGGTCCCTTTTCTCCCCCTAGAACATGCTAAGTGTTCCTTCATCTCAGTTCATCACAATTTATTGACCATCCTACATAAAATCTCTCTATGCTTTTAAAGGGTTCCTTTCATTATTAAAATTATGGCTTCAGTATCTCTTCCTCAGATACATTGATTCCTTGCCACCCAAGCCAAGGAAATCTGACATAGTCTTTTCATGCCTTAGCCTTAGCCTGTGTAGTTTAACAAACAGATACTCTTTCTCATGTCCTTAGCCATACCATTCTGGCATCTGATCTGTCTGATCTTGGAAACTAAGTAGGGTTGGGCCTGCTTAGTTTTTGGATGAGAGAACACCTAGGAATACTGGGTGGTGTAGGCTTGGGAAAAGGACTTGACAGCGCACTTTCAAAACAATCAGCCATACAAAACCCTATGAATAGCAGAGAAGCAATGACTTAGTAGTGGGCATGGCAGTGTTGGTGGAGTGTTTTGTCTTATTGTACATATGGTTGCTATGAGTCAAATCCAACTTTACAGCCACCTAACAACAACAAGAACAGCAAGAACAACAATTTCTCATAGCTCTGGAGGATAAGAAGTCCAAGATCTAGTGGCAGCCTCTTCCTGGCTCTCAGACTGCTATCTTCTCACTATGTCCTCACAACAGGGACAGATAAAATTCCAGTCTTTTCCTCTTCATAAGGACACTAATGCCATTATGAGATCCTATCCTTATAATTTCATCTAAACTTAATTTCCCCCACAAATCCCTATGTCCAAATATCATCATATTGGGGAGTAGAAGTTCACCATATGAATTTTGGGAGGGACATAAGCATTCAGTCTATAACATAATCCCACCATATTTTCTGAGATATACACTCCCCACCATCATACTTATTACCAAATTTAGCACAACTAGTGAATACCTTGCTTGTTCATCTGATTTCTTATTGATCTGTTGTGCCCCATACTCTGCTGTGAATTTATAAAGAGGTATTTATTTTTGCTTCCCTTTGGATCTCCTTTGTTAAGCTCAGTGTCTAGGATACAGGCTATTCAAAATTGCTGCTACTGTGTCTGTTGTTGGCAGAGGGAAGGAGAGAGAGAGAGAGAGAGAGAGAGAGAGAGAGAGAGAGAGAGAGAGAGAGAGAGAGAGAGAGGACATTTGCATAAGAGGGCAATCTTTCCCTACATCTGTGGAAGGTTTGATTTGATAATTTATGAGCTCACAAAGAGAAGCCAATGTCCTAGGAAATGATATGTTCTTACCATTTTGTGTTCCACTATTTTCATTTAGCTTTATTTCATATTCATTCCAAGTTGGACATGGTTCCAATATTTTATTTTATTTAGAAAGGCAACATTGTATTTCTTTATGTTGATTTATTATCCTCTCCATTTCCTTGGTAATTGGATTATTTACCATTTTTTTCTATTTTCCATTGTATTTCCTTGAGTATCTACAATTTTATTTATGTTAATCCAAGAGAATTTCTTTGGGATATAATCACAGAAATGGAATTTCTGGGTCAAAACTGAACAATTTAAAGGCTTTATTACATAGCAACAGAGTTCTCCAATTTGCTATGCCAATAACAATGCACAGCTGTTCTTGCTTCTGCATGGTCTTGTCAACACTCACTTGAAGCACTTTTTAAATCAATTGTACCATGTTTTGCTAATGTAGGTCTGTTGGGAGGCACACCTGGAAAACTATGCAAAGGAGAGGTCACATGGTAGAGTCACTGTTCCAGAGTCAGCTCTCATTTCCATAGTTCTGGAAACTTGATTTTTTCAGAGCCTGTATAAGTTGGAATGTTTAAAGTCAGAGGAAACAGAAAACCCAATTCAAACTGGTGAAATCATGAAGGGTGTTTATTGAGTATGGAATTGCTCTGCTTACCCGATGTGGCTTCATATTGTCACTGTTGATGATTTTGGGTTTTGCTTTCCTCTTGCTGCCTCCTTCATCTCAACGCTGGGAGAAACCTATTGAAGTAGCTGCACCCCTTGCTTCTGCATAAGACAACACTCTGCTAAAGAACAAATCTGAATTTTTAGTGACTCTTTTCTAAGACTGAGGAGACTTCTTGAGAATAACTATTCCTCTCTCTCAGTCTATTCCCTGTGTCTTACTGGGCTGATGTGGGACTCTGGGTCATGGCTGAAGTCATTGTTATCTTCTAGTGGGTGTTGCCCTCAGTCAGTGTTCTTGTCCTGATCTCAGCTGAGCCCTGTAAGTGACAGGTCTTTGGTGGGTTGTCAATTCAGGCTGCTCCCCAGAGCAGGGGAAGGGGTGAGCTGTTAGGAAAGCTTGAACACAGGAATATAATCAAGAGTACTATAAGGAAAAGAAAATAGATGCTCGACAAACAACAATAATCTCCAGCTAAACGTCAATTTATGGTCATAGGCACATTAACCAACTCACACAGATAGAGACACAAAAGGATATAAAGATAAACAAAAAGAATTAGGACCATCAAGGGGAAAATCATGCTATGTTGAAAACTAAAACATCTTTTCCCTGTATATAACATGCCAACCCAAACAACTTGGTCCACTGAAAAAGTAGAGCAATAAATTAAGTTGGGAATATTCTAAATGGTCTATATCATCAAGGTGAGGAGATTCATCTCACCAGCTCCTCCACAGGTCAGAGCTGCCAGTGGGATCAAGAAATCATTGCTGCTGAGCTGAGTTTTCCTTTCTGTGGGTAGTGACTGGAAACCACTGATTTCTCAGAGACAAGGGCTACAGTTGGAATTCCCCATTCAGTAACACAGTTTTCTTAAGACTAAGACAACAGAGAGTCTTGAGTCTTTGGTTTCAGTTTTAAGCCCATTGAATTGAAATTAGATGGATTAAACCTTGTTTCCAGGTCACATTTTATTTCCCCAAACATTCCTTCTCTAAGGGTCATTTGGGTGTAGTTAAGGAGGCCTATTGTGTTTGCCTATTGTGCTACCACTGTCTCTTTGTTTCCTCTGCTTAAACCACAGTGATCCTTTCCTTTCTTCCTCCCTCTCTCTCCCCCCCCCTCTTTCTTTCTTTCTTTCTTTCTTTCTTTCTTTCTTTCTTTCTTTCTGTACTGGAGAGTTGAACCCAGGGGTCTCACATGCTAGGCAAGTGCTCTATCACTGAGCCACACCCTCAGCACCTTTTTGTTTTTTTATTTTGAGACTGAGTCTCACTAAGTTACACAGGCTGCCTCTGACCTCAAACACATGATCCTCCTGCCTCAACCTCGCAAGTCATTGGGATCACAGTTGTATGTCACAGCCCCTTCCTCTTCTGCGGCCACAGAGAACACAGAGGTCTGTTAATTGCTCTTTGCTCTGCTGGGAATACTTCTCCTCCGCACATTTATTCGGATGTCTCCTTTTCACATTTTTTTCAACTCTCCACTAAATTATTTCCTTAAAAATGAGATGCTCTCTAAAGACCCTATTTAAATAATGCCCCATTCATCTTTCTCAGCTTTGTCTTCTCCATTGCCCTTCTCTCTTTTGTCATGGCAGATATTGACCATCTCCTTGCTCTAAGAGTCTGGCCTAACTCCCTGCTTTCACACCACCACCAGGCACAGCAGCTGGCATGTGATAGATTCTCAACAAATACTATTGAATCTACAAATTTCAACATGAATTTTTTGTTTTGTATTTCTCTGTTACAGAAGTGTGTGTATTCAAACTCAGTGCCAATTTAAGCTGCATTTTTGTAGAATCTATTGTATGCGTAGAAACATTCCTGTTTTCTGAACTGTTTTGGCTATTTGGGGTCTTCTGTATTTCCATATAACATAAACCCTATATATATTTTACAATCAATTTGACAAATTTTCAAAAAAAAAAAGAGTGCCAGATTTGGATAAAGATTGTATTGAATCCACAGAAATATTTGGGCAGATTTTTCATATGGAAAATGTTGAACTTTCCAATATGCAAACATGGAGTGACAACTGATATCTTCCCTGTGTTCTCTCACCAATGTTTATACTTTTTTTCTGTACAGGAAATTATTCAATTTTTCCCATATCTTTAACTCCTTTTAATGCTGGAGTGAATAATATTATTTTCTTAACTTCATATTCAGATTGTTCATGGCTCATATTCATAGATATATTTGATATTTGTGTATTAGTTTTGAACCCAATGATCTTGCTTATCTCTTTTGCCAATTATAGTAGTTGTGTATGTGTATGTGCATGTGCACACATGTGTATGTATGTATTCCTTAGAACTTTCTATATATGAAATTATGCATACAAATAAAGACAGTCTTACTTTTCCTTTCTAGACAGAATGTGGTTTATATCAATGTGATTGACCAGATATAACTTCCAGAATGATGTAAAATGGAAGTGGCAATAGGGTGCCTCTATGTCTTGTTATGGATATGAGGCAAACAACCTTCAAGTCATCTAGGATTGAGTAGGATATTAGCTGTAGGTTTTTCAGAGATGTTGTTAATCATATTGAGGACATTCATCTATTCTTTGTTTGCTGAGAGATTTTTTTTTCATGAATAGGTATTGGATTTTTCAAATGATTTTTCTGCATCTATCATGATCATTGTAATTTTGTTATTTTATTAATATGGTGGTTGTTGTTAGGTGCCACTGAGTTGTGTCCAATTCATAATAACCCTATGTATAAGAGATACAACACTCCCCAACACTGTGCCATGCCCAGCATTATTGTCAGTGCTTCTTTGCTATTCATAGGGTTTTTCCATGATGGGTTCTCTTGGGAGTGGGCTGTCAGGTCTTTCTCCCTAGCCTGCAGCACCTGGTATTCCCAAATGGTCTCCCATTCAAAGACTAACCAGACTGAGCCTTCTTAGCTCTTGATATCAAGTAGAATGGGGTATTGGGGTGCTATGGCTGCAGACAAATAACATGGTATATTACTTTAAGTGCCTTTTGTATATTGTAATAACTTGCATTTCTAGCATAAATTCCACTTGGTTGTGGTATGTTATTATTTTTATGTGTTGTTGGATTTAGTTTGCTAATATGTAGTTTGGGTTGGGATTTAGCTCAATGGGTAAAGCTCTACTCTGCAGTCTTTGAGGTCCTGGGTTCAATTCCCAGTACCACAAAAGTGGGAGAAGAATGTGGCAATCCACTCCCAAGGCAATCTCAAAATAATCAGCCATTGGAAACTGCTATGAGGGTTGCTATGAGTTGGATATGACTCAATGGCATCTAACAACAACAACAATATGTAGTTGAGGATTTCTACATCTGTTGGTCACTTACTTTTATTCTCATGTGTTTGGCTTTGGCATCTGATAGAATGAACAAGGCATTGTTCCTGACTTCTTTCTTGATTTTCTGGTAGTTTCTGAAAGGTTTGCATTATTCTTGGAATAAGATTCTTTAAACACTTCATAGATTCCTTAAGTGATGTTATTTAGCTCTGGCTTTATTTTGTAACAATATTTTAAATTAACAAGAGAATTAATTTTCCTGTTAAATGTCTGTTCAGATTTTCTATTTCTGCTGAGTCTTCTTGTATAATTTGTGTCTAAGATTAAATTTTATCTAAGTTATCTAACTTGTTGATCTAGTTATTAGTATTCCTTTTTAAAAGTTTTGATTTCATTATGATTGGTGGTAGTCATTCCTTCTTTCAGTCTTGATTTTGATAATTTGTGCCTTCTATGTTTTCAGTTTGGCAGTCTAGGTAAAAAATTATCTATCTTATTTATGTTTCTAAAGAAATAACTTTTGGTTTCATTGATATTTTCTTTTTCTGTATTCCATTCGTTGGATTCCCAATAACATCTTTATTATTTTTTTCTTTCTGCTTGTTTTGTGATTACTTTTATCCTCTTTCTCTAGTTTCATAAAACCAAAGTTTAGGTCAATGATTTGAGACATTTCTTCTTTTCTAATATTGGCCACAAAAGCAATAAATCTCTCTAAACACACGATTTAGCTATATCCAACTCATTGTAACATATTTTCATTGTCATTCTGTTAAAAATATTTCTAATGTCTCTTTTTTGGTTGTGCCGCTGTTTTTCTTGCTTTGATTAACGGATCATTTAGAAATGTGCTGTTTAATTTTCCCTCAGACAGTATCATTGATGAGCAGATTTTTAAAAGTAATAATGGAATCTAGTTTAACAATATTTTTTCATTTAGGGTTATTACTTTCTGTGGTCTCTATAAGAATCTTAAAGCCAGACACCATGGCGCACACTTGTAATTCCAGTGATTTGGAGGATTGTTGGGGATTTTTAAAATTATATTTCCCAGCTAGGGTCCCTCATAACAGCCTGAGGGGCTGACCCCTAGTTGACCCCAGGGCTCATCTCACTCACTCAAAACAGCCCCTCCCATCGAGTGAGCAAAGATGGCCCCCGGCCAGCTTGACCAGCCTTAACCACCATAATTTTGATTGGCTCCCCTCACCACCTTGCAGGTAATAACTGTCTCCACTTGGCAGTTATGCCCGTTTGCCCCCTGTACCTGCCAGCTGTGTGCCCCGATTGGCTGAACTCCACCATGTGACCCCTCCAGGACCCTATAAAAGCAGGGCTCCTGGACCCCATATCACTCCTTTGATCCTCACCTCTCTGACCATCTCCTGAACCTCATCACCTGGACCAGCGCTCCCTATTCCAGCAAGACCATCTAGCAAGCCGGCGAGATCAAGCCCAGGGGCCCCGAAGAGCCGAAGGCATCTAGCAAGCCACGAAGAGCCTCCCAACTCCTCCCATCCTTGGGAAGGAGGCGGGTAAAGAAGGCGAGCCGCGAGAGTCAAGACCATCGGACCTCAACTGAACACCAGCGGCTGTGGCTGTGCCTTTAAGGCTGAGCTGTACCAGCAGCACTTAGCCTGTAGCATTCTATGCTACAGGCCTAGAGCCAGCACTTAAAGGGATAGAGCCTTGCTCTATAGGGGCTGCTTGCTCCTTGCTCTCCATAAGGGAAGCACCCCAATAACCTTCCCCGTCTTTCTCCAACCATCTGAAGGTCTCCCAAGGTCCTTCTTTCCCGACACCGGCCACGTTTTATGTTGAGGGTTTGGCCCTAACTTTAGCCGGGCTAGAGCTAAAACCCCGACAGAGGATGAAGCAGAAGGAGCACAAGTCAGAGAGCAGAGGCAGCCTGTGTAACTTAATGAGACCTTGTGTCAAAATAAAAAATAAAAAAGTGGTTTGAGGCTCAGATCAGTGGTAAAGCCACTTGCCTAGCACGTGATAGGCCCTGGTTTCAATCCTCAAATACTGCCCCCCCCAAAAAAAATAGGAAAGAAAAAAAGAGAAAAATCCAAATTCACAAATATATTCTAGATTTTCTATTAAAAAGGTTCTTTAGTTTTAACTTATACATTTAGGACATTGATCTAAATTATGTGTGTAGTGTGAGTTAGGGCTTTGGATTCATTTTTTTTTCCCTCAAGGTATGGCTTTAAATCCATCCTATAAACACCAGCCTTATTTGTTGAAATTAATTTCCTTTTCAATGCGTATTTCAGGTGCCCTTGTTACAAAGCACATAACCATGGGTATATTCCAGATGCATTAGCATATTTCATTGATCTGGTTGTCAATTCTATGTCTGCACTACATTGTCATGAATATTTAAATTTAGTGGTACCTAGCCTTTGCATTCTTGACATTTTGGATGATTCTCTACCAGATCGTCCTGTACTTTGTAGGATGTTCAGTAGCTTCCTGTATTCCTGACAGTACATGTGGAAAGTACACTCCTCCAAGTTACAGCATGTCTTGTAATTTGGGTTTAAGACCAATAGATTTTCTTTTATCCAAAAATGTATTTATTTCACAGTGACTCTTAAAATATCAGTCTGGATTGAGATTATTTTACTCTCATTAATTCAAAGATGCGCTTTCATTTTCTTTCGAATTCCACAGGTTTTGATAAGACTATAGTGGTCATTCAAGTCAACCATCCTCAGTATGCAGTGTGCTATTGTTAAGATTTTGTCTTTAGATTTGGTTTGAACATATTAGCCGATATTCTAGGATGAGAGTGAGAAAGAGAGATAGAGAGAGAGAGAGAGAGAGAGAGAGAGAGAGAGAAATTGATTTTGTGGGAAAGCTGTTTCAAGTTGATTACGCTTCTTAATTAAGCCTTTGACTACTGTGTTGTTGTTGTTAGGTTCTGTTGAGTTAGGTCCAACTCATAGCAACCCTGTGCAGCAGAACAAAACACTATCTAGCACTGTGCCATGCACAGATTTTTTTTTTTTATATTTGAGTCCATTGTTGTAGTCATCTGTTTCTTCTCATTTTGAGTCATGTCATATCAGCAAAAGAAGGACCTAGGGATTTTACTCCATTCCCATCATTTAGGTCAACTCTTCTTTAAGGCAGAAATTCTTTCCCAGTCATTTCTTGAATGCCTTGCAGCCTGGTGGGCTCATTTTCTGGCATTATATTTGACAGTGCTTCTCTGCAATTCACCGGATTTCCAATGGCTAATTGTTTTGCGAGTGGGCTACAGGGTCCTTCTCCCTAGTCTGACTTAGTCTGGAAGCTCAACTGAAACCTGTCCACTATGGGCAGCCCTGCTGGTATCTGAGATACTGGAAGCATAGCTTTCAGCATCACAGCAATACACAAGCCCCCACAGCATCACAAGCTGACAGACATATGGGGGTTGACTACCATAGGGACACATATGTCAAGAAATGAGTGTGTAGGAATTTGACAGAAAATCAAAAAAGTGGTGGGAAAAGGTATTTTACAATCTATGGATAGTAGCTGTTGTAAATGCATGAACCCTATACAGTGAAACTTTCACAAACAAGGTGAAATTGCTTCAATTTGAGGTTCCATTGGCAGAGAAAATGATTGCCACAGATAAAAAGAACAGTAAGGTATAATGCAAGACAGCCAGAGACAGGCCTTCAAATATTATAAAACTCATGATCAATGTAGGTCATCATCTACCTGTCAAAGGACCTACAAGAAGAAGATGCATTAGATGTTCAAAGAGTAAAATTGAGACAAAAACAAAAGGCGTTTGTACAATGTGTAAAGTACCAATGTATAAGAATTATTTTATACCATATATAAAATATCTTATTATATCTAATATTGATTTTTCTTCTTGTCTTTTTTTTGTATTTTCAATAACTATTTGGTATACTGATCTCATCGCAATTTTTCTTATTTAGCTGCTTATACAGGAGTGGGTTGCCAGGTCCTTCTTCCAAGCCTACAGCACCTGGTGTTCCCCAGTGGTCTCCCATCCAAGTACTAACCAGGCCCACCCAACCCTGCTTAGCTTCCGAGATCTGATAGGATCAGATGCCACAGGGCTACGGCAGCAGGCAAATAGATTGAATGTGGCTGATGGGCACTGTGTATGTGCTTCCTCTGCTATTGCTAATGCTTTCCTGTGGCTGGTTGCTCTCAGGACTGGGCTGCTGGGACCATTGTCCCACACTTGCCTTGCTTGGGATCTACCCCAGCTCCTCAGGCAGGAGGGAGCTCTGCTCTACAAACTGAGCCAAAGCACCAGTCCCTGTTGTTGTTAGGTGCCATCAATTTGGGTCCGACTAATAGCTACCTTCATAGGGTTTTCAATGGCTAGTTATTTCAGGATTGCTTCAGGAGTGGATTGTCACAACCTGCTCCTGTTTTTGCAGTGCTGGGGATCAAACCTGGGTCCTCACACAGTGTGGAGCAGTGCTCTACCAACTCAGCTAAACACTAGCCCATCAGATTATCTATTAAATAGTTGGCAGATAGTGCTGCTTTGCACTGTCTGAAGACCCAGTTTTGATCCCCAGCACTGCAAAAATGGGAGAAGGATATGACTATCCACTCACTCCTGAAGCTATCCCGAAACAATCAGCCATTGAAAATCCTATGAGGGTCACTATAAATTGGACCTGACTCAACAACACCTACAACAACAACAACATCCTTTATATAGATTGGATGATACAATGTGGGGGGACTTTGGGGAGGCTCTGACTCCCTAGCAGAATTATAATAACATTTATCCATGTTATTGCTTGTTTTCCTAAGTAGTTCCTTTTGATTGCTGACTAGTATTCCATTGCCTGCAGCTGTAGCCCTGTGGCATCCGATCCCATCAGATCTCGGAAGCTAAGCAGGGTCAGACCTGGTTAGTACCTGGATGGGAGATCTCCTGGGAACACCAGAAGCTGTAGGCTTGAGAGAAGGACCTGGCAACCCCCTCCCAAAAAACAATCTGCCATTGAAAACCCTATGAACAGCAGAGAAGCACTGACAATCGTGTTTTCCCTGTTGTACAGAGGGTCGCTATGAGTCGGATACCGACTCCACGGCACCTAACAACAACAACAAGTATTCCATTATGTGGATATAAAACAATTTAATCTATTGATATGTTAATGGGCATTTAGATTTTTTAGTTTCTTGACTTTTACAAGTAAAGCTTCTATGAATGTGTTGTGTAAGGAAAATATGATTTCATTTCTCTTGCATAAATGTTCAGGATTGGAATTGATCACATAGTTATTGTTTTTAGGTGCCGTTGAGTCTGTATCTTACTCTTAGTGACTCTATGCACAACAGGCAAAACATTATTGTTAGTGCTTTTCTGCTATTCATAGGGTTTTCAATGGCTGATTGTGTTTTGGGAGTGGGTTGCTGGGCCCTTCTCCCAAGCCTACAGTATCTGGTGTTCTCAGGTACCTGGTGTTCTGAGGCTGTCTCCCATTCAAGATCTAACCAGGCCCGACCCTGCTTAGTTTCCAAGATCTGGGATTAGACACCACTGTGGTATAGCTGTAGGTGATCAGGTAGTAGAGGTATACAAAACTTTCAAATAAATTGGCAAATTTTATTCTGATTGTTTTGGACTTTATTTCCTCCTCTTTTTCTAGTTTCCTGAAGATGTGGATTAATGTCCAGTCACTGATTTGAGTTGTTGTTTTTTTAAATATAAGCATTTAGTGCTATAAATTTCCCTCTATGCACTGTTTGGCAGTGTCTCACAGATTCTATCATGGCAATTTCATTCTCATTAAGTTCAGAATAGTTTCTAGGTTTCCTTTTGATTTCTACTTTGACTCACTGTTATGGTTTGAATCCTAAATGTCCCCCAAATGTCATGTGTTTGAAAGATGGGTTGCCAGCTGGTGGTACCATCCTGGGAGCTTTTGAAACTGTTGGAGGCAGGATCTACTTTAGCACAGGTGAGTCACTGGGGGGATGGGCCTCTGGAGGTTTTTATCCAGACCCATGATTCTCCTCTCTCTCTCTCTCTCTCTCTCTTCCCATCTCTTTCTCCCCACTTTTCTCTTTCTCATTCTCTCCCATTCTCTCTTTCTCTCTCTGTCCTTCTGATCTTCCATGCCTTAGGCCCTACCATGCCTGCCCTGCTGCCACACCATATGCCTGCTCTGCCTCTGTGAATGGTAATCTTCTAACCACGAGCTCCCAATAAACCTCTTCCCCTGTAAGTTTGTCTTAGTCTGTTACAGTGACATACCAGCTGACTAATATATCCATTCACTATTTAAAAGTGTGTTACTTAATTTCCAAATATTTTGGAATTTTTCAAATAGTGTTTTGCCTAAGGCAATCCCGAAACAGTCAGCCATTGAAAACCCTATGAGGGTCGCTATGAGTCGGATACCGACTCAATGGCACCTAACAACAACAACAACAACAACAACAACAACAGCAGCAACAACAACGTTTCCAAGTGTAACTCAATTGTGGTCAGAGAACATGCTTTTTTGCCAAGTATTATTCCATCATATGCATATACAACAATCTGTTTATCTCTTAACTTGTTAATGGACACTAGTTTTATGGCTCTGAATATGGTCTTTCTTGCTAAAATTTCCATGTGCACTCAATACAAATGTATATTTTATTGTTGTGGAGTGGAGAGTCATATAAATGTCAATTAGGGTTAGTTAATGCTAGAGTTGCTTGAATCTTCAAGATCCTTATAGGTTTATTGTGTAGTTGGTTCATCAATTATTGAAAGAAGAATGTTGAAGTCTGATTACAAATGTAGATTTATTTTCATCTTCACTATTAGATCAGTTTTTGCTTCCCATATTTTGAAGCTCTTTTATTGGGTCCATAAGCATTTAGAATTGCAATTTCTTCTTGATGAATTGACTCCTTTTTCATGATGAAATAAATTTCTTTATTCTTAGTAATAATCTTTGTTGTGAAATCTACTTTATCTAATATTAATAGTTACTCCAGATTTCTTGTATTTAAAACTTTTAGCATGGTATGTTTTTTTCCTCAGTTTACTTTTAACCTATTTGTGTCATTATTTTTAAAGTTACTTTCTTATAGGCAAAATAACTTTTGATCTTACTTTTAAATCCAAGCAAACAATTGTTGCTTTCTGTTTCAGGAGAGAACAATTGGCTTAGACCATTTATATTGAATGTATTTATTGATATGTTTCAGTTTAAATTTAGTATATTTTTGTTCTCCATTTGTCTCATCTGTTTTTTTCTACTGTGTTTGTTTATAATCTTACCTTTTTTGGACAAAGTGAATACTATTTGTTATTTTATTTATTTCTTTGTTAGCTTACTAGCTCTAATTATGTTTTGTTATTTTACTGGGTGCTGTAGCACTTACAGTATTACTCTTATTCTTTGTCATTTTCTGCCTTCCATGTATAGCATAAAAACCTAAAAAAAAAAAAATGTTGAGCATCCCTAATTCAAGATCCAAGAATCTGAAATGCTCCTTGATCTGAAATCTTTGAATGTCAATAGGACATCCTAAGTAGAAGATTCTTCATATGTCCTCGTGACTTGTCCCAGTCAAAACACAGGTGCACTATATAAAATTACCCTCAAACTATGTGTATAAAGTATATATGAAACAGAAATGATTCTGTGTTTACATTTGGAACCCGTCCTCAAGATATCTCATTTGGTATATGCAAATATTCCAAACTCTGACACTTCTGGTCCCAAGCATTTTGGATAAGAGATATTCTGCCTCTACCTCTATTCCCTCATTCTCTACTGTTTTCCTATTTTCATCATTAATTTTACTTCTGCATATGTCAAAAATCAATACTACCTTGATATTCTAAGTAGTCCATTATCCTTTGAAATAATTCCATAATAAGAATAATTTCTTCTATATTTATCCACATGGGAGAAGGACGTGGCAATCCACTCCCCAGGCAATCCCAAAACAATCAGCCATTGAAAACCCTATGAGGGTCGCTATGAGTTGGACACGACTCGACGGCACCTAACAACAACAAATTTATCCACATAGTAACCATTTGTTTTTTTCTTTTGCTTTATGTAAATCCTTATTTTAATCTGGTATCCATTGTCTTGTCTAAATTACTTCCTTTAACTGTATTAGTAGTAGAGGACTGCTGGTAATGAATTGTTTCTACTTTTTGTATGTCCGAAGAGAAACTTTCCCTTTATTTTTGGAGGTTATTTTTTTTCTTTACTCAACAGTGTTTTAAAGATTTTTAAAGATGATGACAAATCTGCTATTATTCTTATCTTTGTATCTCTGTACATAGCCTTCTCCCTCTTTTTCCTGGCTACTTTTATCATTACTCTTTATCACTGGTTTGAATAGTGATATCTATCTATCTATTTTTCCACCTCTGATTGTCTTTGCCTGCCTTTTGTATTCTTTATTTATTTTAAGTTCTTTACTTCATTTTTCTAATCCTGGATATTTTCACACATTTTTCATTGTTTCCTTTATATTGTATTAATTCATTCTCTGTGCATCATGTATTTTAACCTTCATTACTGAGATAATGTCTTAATTTGTTTTCTGCTGCCATAACAGAACATCATAGAGTATGTAAATTAGAAACAGTAGAAGTTTATTTGGGTAATAGTTCTAGAAGCTAGGAAATCTAAGAAAATGGTGGTGGGATCTGACTATTGCACTGACTATTGCACTGCATCACACCACCAGAGCAGGACAAATAAGCAGGTGTGAGTCAGTAGGAGGGAAGGTAACAGAGAGCTGGATCCTAACTAAGCTACCTCATAAATCTGTTTGAGTGGACAGGGCTCTCATGACTTAATCACCTCTTAATGGTTCCACCTCTAATGTTACGATAGCAATTCAATTTCAATATGAGTTTTGGAGGAGAGAGTCAAACCAGGAGATGAGAATTCCTCTTACTTCATTTCTTTCCTGAATTCATTGAGCTCTTTATTCACACTTTCCTCTTTCTTGGATGTTTCTAAACTGAATTTTTTTATCTGAAAATTAATTTAGATCATTTTGTTTATAATTTTAAGTTGTTCCCTTCCATTGTACATTTCTTACATATAATTTTAAAACTATGCATTTACCTCTATAATCAATTAGCTTCCTGGATATTATTGTGAATTTTAATAAGCAGAAATTTAAAGTATCTTAATAGGTGGGAGATTATTTGTATTTCATTTAGTGTACTGTGGGTATTTGACATACCTGCTATTTTGACAACTTTGTCCAAATCACATTAATATTTAATTTTTTAAATAAAGTATATCCAATGCCTCTGACTGAATGAGATCTGTATTTGTGGAAGAAAAGGGATCCAACACAATGTAGAAAATACTGAATGAAAGTCTCAGTGGTGTATGTATCCATTTCCTTTGCTATCTTTGGGAAATTTTCCTTGAGGATATCATTTACTAGGTTGTGAAGGCCTCCAGTGATTCTTTCTTCTCGTTCAGGGATACCCATAATTCTTATGTTTCTTCTTTTCACTCTATCTGAGTTCTCTTGGAAATCTTTTTTTAAAACTTTTATCATTGACTCCATTTCCAACTGCTTGCGTTTCAGTTCGTTTATGTCATCTTCTGTCTCAGAGATCCTTTGCTCTGATTCATCCATTCTTGAACTGAAAGATTCTTTAGCCGTGTTCAATTCTGATAACTTGGATTGGGTATCAAGTAAAGTGGCTTGATTTTTCTTAATCATTTCTAACTACCATATGACCCAGCTATAACACTATTGGGAATTTACCCAAAGGGAGATGAGTCATCATACCATAGAGACACCTGCATCTCCATGTTCAATGCAGCACTTTTCACAATAGCAAAGATATGGAATCAACCAAAGTGCCCTTCAACAGAAGAATGGATAAAAAAACTATGGTATATATACACAATGGAATACTATTC
>VMDO01005577.1:0-68297 GCA_007922755.1 Pedetes capensis
TATCATATAGCTCCTTATCTTCAGTTCTGTATGGTGCTTAGTATAGTATAAGCATTATACGATGTATTTACATGTGTATGGGTTTACTGTAATCTTTACAGGGCACCTACTTTGTGTGCAGTCATGTATAGCTTTTTTCCCAATCCTTTGACACATAGGGTGTTTTTAATTGATGAACTGATGAAAAGTGTGAAAATGGAAAGAAAGAAAGTAGATAGGTTGGTTCTTAAGGTAAAGTTAAAGAAATTCAGAATTCCTATTGATGACATCCTATTGGATGTTTATATATTATGATTATAATAGTGCCTAGGAGACCTGAAGAAACAAATGCTTTGTTTTTATCTTTTCTTGTTAGTATAATTAAGATTGATGACCAGATGTCTCTATCTTTATTTGCCTCTCACATAGCATTTACCTCCAGCCCCTACTGTGAATAGCCATGATACTGCTCAGATTATGTTAAACCATTGTATATTTAAGTCTTATCAAAGAAAATCAATATATTAAACCTTGGAATTTGGAACCAGTAGTTCCATATATTTTAGTATTTTGGATGTTTTAGTCTTGAAAATGGTATAAAATGAGCAGCTGACACAGCTTTTTGTAGCGTGACTGGGGAAAAAGGAGATAATATCCCTTGAAATCTTAGGAGTAAGTAATTTTTGTAAATGAGACCCAATCTTGCTGTTTAGTTCTTTGTTACCTTGCAAATCTGACAGTTTGGAGGCATTGGTGGTATGTGACTTCTCCTTTTCTTGCTTTAGGTTAGTCCTTTTGAAGTTCCAACATACTGAATTCTCTACTTTTGAAAGCAAGCTAAAAGCAGTTCTACTATAGGTTGATGTGTATGGTAATTTATAGTTGGAAAAGGATGCACATATTAATTTATCTTGGAATTTACAACTTAGTTTAAGCTATTGAAGATGGTGAAGACATTTTCTTTTCTTGAGTTTGTTAAGAGTAGGACATTTGTCATCATGCCTCAGGTTCCCTTGGGGTGTTGGGAGCAGGATTGGAAGGGAAGCGATCTTCACAGGGTGCTCTGTACCTTTCTCAGTATATTCTTTTTTTATTGGAAATTTTTAATGTATAACTTAATGTGTTTCATTTTGACATGCATTTCATTGTGACATTTCCATATATACGTTTCTTGTGCATTACACAGATAAGCTCCCCTTACCCTCTTGTGCACTCTCCCTGTTCCACCTCCCCACCAAAGGCCTCTCTTCCACTTGCCTGTCTTTCTGTGGGAATATTTTTCTATTTATCATTGGATCCCAAATATGTTTAAGGCCAAAACCTTTTCTGTAGTGATCTATCTTTTTATATTGTCAGTAATATTACATGAATTTTCTAGCCCATTTGTATTATTATCATTCTTTGGTATTATTGGTATTATTATAATTATTTCCTGAACTATTAAAGTTGAGCTGTTTACTTTGAGGTTGTCCTCTCTCTCAGTAAATTCTTTCTAATACCAGGAAAGAGAGACAGAAAAGTTTCCTGACTCCTAAGGGTTTTTATTTTAAATGACTTGTGTCATTCAGTTGTGAGAGGTGGCTGATTGCTTTATGATGTTTTCTTTTTCTGGACAACTCTCACAAGACTTTATATGAGAGATAACCAATACCAAATCTGTTGTTAGTTCTGTGCCCTCGGAACAATGGTAAGGACAGTTTGGAATGGAAATTGGAGATTAAAAATATCATCAAAGGAACTCAAATTCTGATGGATGTTGATATCTGAAATTGCTTCATTTCATCCTTAACTTCAGAATTACTCCCACAGCATCTGGCTTTACATTCGTAAATGCCTTTTTAAGGATTTTGGTAGCTGTCATTCAGGAGTAGAGATCACTTAAACCTCATTAACAGACAATATTCCCTCTGAAAATGACATGGTATCTACTGTAATCCTAGAGTGTTTTAATAGCCTATTCTATGCTCAGCAATGAAACATTTCAAAAGTGACTGACAGTCAATTGATGTAATTCATGGTGATCTTTTGTGTTGACAGATCTTTAAAAAGTCATGGGAAATTACTACTGTACCCAGTGAAACCACCTCCTTTTTAAAAAAAACTGCCAATATTCTGCAAAACAGGCCAATTTTCTCTTTCACTGTCACTGTTTTTTATTTCTGTAACATAATGCAATTCCTCCTTATCATTAGAATTTCTTTTGACAGACAGAATGTGTTCCCTATAGGTAATACTGATTTTAAAATAGAAATCCTCTCATTCTCCAAGTTAACTCTCTTACTTTACTGACTTCCATATCAAGACAAATTTACTGGTAGCCACTTTTTTACTTAGGAAGATGAGTGACTTAATTTACACAGTTTAAATATTTAAAAATGATTTTAGTCCTCCTCTGAAGGAGAAACAGGATCAAAGGATGAATTACTTATTTTGGTGGGTATTTTTTCCTAGAGCACTCTCAAATCAAAAGGCTGATGTTTGGGGTAGTTTTATTGAAGTCAGAAAGTAATCTTTTGTCCAAAACTCAGTCTCCAGATTCATATTTTGGATGAATGGCAAGAGGGTGTTAATGAATACGAACTTGTCTGATGAATTCAGAGGCATAACACAGAGGTCTAGTCCCAATGTTGACCTACCTTTTTTTTTTTTTTTTTTTTTTTGTGGTACTGGGGGTTGAACCCAGGACCTCGCCTGCATGCTTTGCAAATGCTAGGCCACTGAGCTGTGCCCCCAGCCCATTTTTTTTTTTTTTTTTTTTTACTTTTTGAGACAGGGTCTCACTAAATTACACAGACTGCCTCTGGTCTTGAACCTGCGATGCTTCTGCCTCCGCCTCCCAAGCCACTGGGATTAAGGGCGTGAGCCACTGTGCCCAGCTTGTTGCCCTAACTTTTCATCTAAGAGAACTTGTTAGAATCGTGTTTCTGTGTCTTTGCCCTTTGTCACTGTATTTCAAAAGTAGCTCATTTCCTACAGGTTGATCCTTAGTGGAAGTAGCTCATTTCCTACAGGTTGATCCTTAGTGGAATAGAAGTTACTTTTTTTTCTTACTTCAACTTGTGGCTAAAGCATGGTCATTATGTTGACATGGATGTTTTGAGAATGAACTGTGTGCTTTAACCCTGTACTGGGTGTTGTGGAGCAGATAAGAGAATACTTTCTGATCATAGATCTACTTGTATTTTTGTTTAATATTCCAAAGTATGATACAAAGATTCTTAATGAAGTATAATTCAAACTTTTAAGCACCATTTTGAAATATCTTTTGATTTTAATATGTGTATTACCTCCCTTCATCTTTAGTTCTTTTCCTTTTCTCTCCTCTCCTTTCGCTCCTCTCTCCTTCCCTCTCCTCCCCTTTCCTTTCCTTCCTTTCCTTTCCTTTCTTCTTTCTTTTCCTTCCTTCCCCTCTCTCTTCCCTTCCCTTCCCCCTTCCCCCTTCCCTTCTCCCCTCCCTTCCTTTCCCTTCCCTTCCCTTCCTTTCTCTCTCTCTCTCTCTCTCTCTCTCTCTCTCCTCTTTCTCTCTCCTTCCTTTCTTTTCTTTTCTTTCTTATAGAATCAAAGCATGGAAAGGTCTCATTGATGGCAGGTACAAAGCTTGGCCATTTTAGCCCAATGCACACAGGCACACAGCACCCCAGGACTGTAATCTCCTTTGTGTCATCTACCTATTCCCCCCACCCTGGCTCACTATCTCATTAGACTAAAAGGTGGCTCAAATTTATCCATAGCCTAGTACACTGAAACTCTCCCTATCTGCCACAACCCTGTCAATCAGATATATTCTTGTGGAAGTGAAAAGTTGAATATAGAAAAGACAGGCAAAAAAGGTTCCATTCTTTTAGGCTCTGGAGAATATGAATAGTTAAAATAGTTTCACAGTTAAGAAATAAATACTAGGAATAACTTTTTTCTTTATTCTTTTCTTTCTTTCTTTCTTTTTTCTTTTTTCACTTTTTGAGACAGAGTTTCTGTGTAGAATAGACTGGCCTAGAACTTAAAATCCTTTTGCCTCAGCCTCCTAACTGCTGGGATTATAGGCTTGTGCCACCACATCCTTCTTGTCCTTCTTTCCTTCCTTCCCTCTCTTCCTCCCTCCCTCCCTATTTTTTTACACAGAGTAGAATCAAAGCACAGAGAGGTCTGGTTGATGATATATCCAAATATCTGACATTTTGTCCTAATATATGTAGATATACAGCACTCAAGGGCTTCCATCTTATGCTTACACTGACAGAAGTCATTTAGTTGAGTGCATAATTTGAGAGCAGATGACTTGGATTTGAGTATTAGTTCTTGTAGTATATGTGATTGATAGAAAATTACTTCAATTCTAATTCTATTATAATAGAATGGCAGTAATAATTATGCCTGTTTAACCTACATCTTCAGATTTATAAGAAGACAATATAAAAAAAGTGAATTGTAAAGTTTTCTTTTTTCTTTTTTTTCTTTTTAACTTCCTATCTTGAGGCAAGATCTTGCTAAATTATCCTGTCTGTCTCTGGCCTTGAACCTGCTATCCTCCTGTCTTTGCCTCCCAAGTTGCTGGGATTACAGGGGCCCTACTGTGCCTGGCTGAATTGTAAAGTTCTTAATAAAGTTTAATTTTATATAGATAATTAATAGTTATTCTTCCTTATCCTCTTCTTTATCTAACGTATCGAGGACGACATGTTATCAGTACGTTTATTATTACTTTTTTTTGGTGCTAGGGATTGAACCTGGGGTCTCCCACAGGCTAAGTGTACACTCTACCACTGAACTAAGCTACACTTACAGCCCCAGTACTATCTTCTTTAAAGATCTTTTCTATAAGAAAATGAAAGTAGTATTAACAATGGAATATTTAATGTTCATAATATCTCTGGGTTAGAAATTATCATTAGAGATAAAGAAATAGCTTAGGAGATTTAAGAAATTTTCTTAAGATCAATAATTAATAATCCAATTTTCTCTGACTTCAACACCCATGTTCTTTCTTCCATAAACTATGGTACTTTGTTAATAAATTATAATCTGTTTTCTCTATTTCAATTATTCTTGTCCCTTTCATGAAAATTCATTTAGTTAATTCATATGACAATTATTTATTGGCAGACACTATGACAAAGAATAGCAAGGTTTGTTTTAGTCTAGTTTTTTAAAAGAGAATACATATATTTTAAATAGAGTGACAAGTATTGTTATAATACAGAGAGTTTTAAAATGTTTGAGAGGTCAGGAAATTCTCTTCAAAGAAGTACCATGTAAGCTCATGTCTCAACATAGCCTTTGCAGAGTATGGATGGTCTTTGCCATCACACTTTTTGTTTGTCTTGTACCAACAGATTCATATTGTATCTTCATCCTAGAATGAATAATTACATGACTGTTACATGCGCTTATTGTTTTCTAGCTTGTTCAGATTATTATCAATACAACACACTTGGAGAAATCCTGTAAATACTTGGAAGAATTCATCACTAATATCACTAATGTGCTTCCAGAAACAGTCCACACTACCAAGCTCTATGGCACCACAACTTTTAAGGTGAGAGACCGACAGTACTGTGGGAGTGTTCCAGGTGTACATAACCTGGAATATTCTACTAACATGGCTTTGTTTCCACAGGATGATTTATAATATGCTTTTGAAAATAAGGACTTGGGAAGGGTTTTGTTTTCTTCTCTGTTTTCCTAGAAAAATAAATGTAGGTACTAGTTTTTGATGTTTAAAATAAAAACAACAACAACAACAAACAAAAATACCACAAAATCTGCAACTATGTCTTCTAAATCCTTCCTTATATTTTGTATATGAAAATAACTATTTTGTAAGTTGACCCTCATCACAATCAAGAGATCTAAAGTATGGCCAATATAATTATGGTTATGGTTGACATCATTATCAATTGAAATTTCTTTCTTAGTAACCCCTTCCTCTCTGTGTTTAACTTTTTAAATCTTAGCTTTTATTGAGAAATCCTTTACTGTTATAGTTAGCAATTTTATAACTATTTTACTGGGGCACAGCACTAGTTTTCTTCCAGTGTTGTAAAGCAAAAGAAGATTATGGTAGTTGAGTTTCTGGAGAGCAAATGCCTTATCTTGGAATAGCCTTAATAAACTCCTTTATGTTGCCATGTGAACTTTAAATAGGTATTAAGCAGAAAAAGTGACAGAGAAACATCTTAAACATTAAAAGGGTGAATTAAAAGTATAGACTAATTTACATGGTTTGCATTTTTGTTAATGTTATTATTTGATTGTTTTAGTTTTGAAACATATTCTTTGTCACCATAACAGAATCCAAAAATTGATGTTAATGGGATACACAATTAATAGCATTGAAACCATGATTTATGTTCCTCATTGTCTACTTTTTTCCATTCCTTTAACCTCTTCTCTATTTGTGCTTAACTTTGTCCTAATATATGATTAACCTACATGTGCTTAACCTTGAGAGGTGCCATTCCTTGAAAACAGGCACAAGAGAAGAACTCAAATTTGATTTGTACAGCTTTTTCAGTGTATGAAAGGGAAAAAATTATTGGAATCATTATTTTTGGCTGTAAGACAAAAGTGGAATGTTCAACTAAAAAATATTCTTTGTGCCCCATGATTAGGTTAGCTGCTAGACTGAATTACATGTTCCTTAGGTGACCATGGATTGTTTCAAATTAACACCGATATTACTCAAAACAAAATTCATTATACATCATATTATGTTTATGTTATTCCTTGCAAATTATTTGATAATGTCTAATTACATTCATCCCTTGGCATCCGTGGGGAATCAGTTCCATGAACCCCTGTAGATACCAAAAGTTGCAGATACACAAGTCCCTTCATTTTAAATGGTTGAAGTGTTTGCATCTAACCCGCACATTATCCTCCAGGATACTTTAAATCATCTCTTGATTATTTATAATCCTTTATACTATGTAAATGCTATTGTAGTTATTATAGTACATTGTTTAGAGAATGACAGAGAAGAAGTCTGTATATGTTCAATATAGACACAATTTTTTCCTAAATATTTAAAAAATGTGATTGGTTAAATCCAAGGATGTGGAGCCTACAGATACAGAGAACTGACTGTATATTAATAACTGATGCTCTTTTAATGAGGGTAAGAATTATTTAATAAAGAAGCTCTGAAATGAGTTGCCTGGAGCCATACTACTGTGGTAACTGATCCCATCAGATCTCCAAAGCTAAGCTAAGCTAAGCAGGGTCAGGCCTGGTTAGTACTTAGATGGGAGACCACCTGGGAACACCAGATACTATAGGCTTGGGAAAAAGACCTGGCAACTCACTCCCAAAAAATCAATCCACCATTGAAAACCCTGTGAATAGCAGAGAAGTACTGACAATAGTGCCAGCATGGCACAATGTTGGGTAGTGTTTCATCTGCTGTACGTAGGGTTGTTATGAGTTGATCCTGACTCCATGGCACTGAACGAAAACAAGAGTGAGTATGAAAATATGATAAGAGCTTTAAAAGCTTCCAAATGACCTTAGGCAGTTTAATAAGAGTAAAAATTACTCTTAAATACTAACATTATTATAGACCATGGGTAATAACTTCATAAAACTATTTCTATTTGTTCTACTGTGAAAGCCAAAATTTTTCCCAAAAAAGCATGTGGGATGGAATATATAAATAAGCAGAGAATAAGGAATTATGGAATTAGGGTATGAGACTCATTTCTACTTGCCTGTCATATGGAGAAGATGTCATATGTACTAATACCCTTTTCCCAACCTGTCTCAACTTTTATTTCGATGAATTTTCAAATTGTGTTCAGAAATCCTCTTAAAGGATGCTTGTATATTTTGTTATTGCTCCAGCAGACAGGAAGCCATAGGAATTGAGCAGCCAGTTAAATTCTTAGCAAGGGAAAAGTTCTGGAGACCACTAAAGGTCATGCTGACAGTGCTTATTGGAAACACTGATTGCTTAAAACACATTGAAAGTTTATTTTTACCAAGGCTGTTTCAGACTAGCTAACCCAGAACTCAATATAAACATGGCAATTATAACAGTTACATGTTGTGTATTTTCCTAAGCTACTGTTTCCAGAAAACTTTCCCTCACAGATGGAAACCTTTATGCTGGAAAAGGGGCAAAAAGAATCAGAAGATCCTCAAGGTAGTTTCTTGCAGAGTTCCCTCTTGTCTCTGCCATATGTGACATAAGCAAGCTGGGGTTTTTAGCTTTCCATATTCATAAGATTTTCCTTACTCTTTTACAAAGGAGAATGAAAACATTTACTAATTTACTCCATCATAAATATTGCTTATTTATCTACTAAATGATACTCTGGTTGATTCTTAGAGAAGAGAAAAAAGTGCTTAGTCCCTGGATTTAGAGTTTATAATCTACAGGGAAGAAAGATATTGTAACTTCAATAAAGAATATGCAAAAAGTACTAGAATAACACATTACATGCATTCAATTTCATCAGATGAACAAGTTTTTATAATGCATTTGATACAGAGCTGGTAGTATTACAGGCACACATAAGACAAATCAGTCTCCTGATTTGATAGAGCTTATATCCCAGTGAATTGATAGATGATAAGCAAAGGTTATATAATGTCAGGTAGTGGTAAGAACTAGGGACATGGTACTCCAAGTGATATGGAAAATTGAATCATTTATAGTTAGTTTGGTAAACCATTTATTTGGTAGATGTGCATTCCAACAAAAGGGGATGGTGCAGTGAGAGGTACTGCTATATCCTAGGAATAGCTGGGGAGTTAGTCTGTTAGTGATGCATTGATCACTAGGGCATGTGTTAAGAGATGAGGTAGCAAAGCCTGAAGTGATTTCTAGCCTTGTAGGGCATAGGAGATATTTTAGATTTTATTCTCAAGTTAGATGTGAAGTCATTAGAAAGATTGGGAGAGTGTTGATCTGATTTACTTTTTAATGGGTTGTACTGGTTGTCCTGTGGAAAATAAATGCATTGTAAATTAGTAAGAAAGAAGAAAATAGTGCAATTTGGAGGCTCTTGTAGTAGTCCAGGAAAGAGATAGTGGCCATTTGGACTAGAGTGGTAGAGTTATAAGTGGTGAGAAACATTTATCAAGATAGAGATAGCAAGTCTTACTGCTGGGTTGGGTAGGGGATTTTAAGACAAAGAGAAAAGTCAAAGATAATTCCAATTCCATGGAATTGAGCAAACTGAATGGTGGTATTGACATGGGGGATATCTGTTGTTCTTTAAGAAAATAGTAGAGTTGGGGAATGGACGTAGAATCAGAGCTTTCATTTAGTGTCAAACACTAAAGTTGTGATATTTAGTTTTCATCTCCATAG
Organism: Pedetes capensis; assembly: GCA_007922755.1. Lineage (NCBI taxonomy): Eukaryota > Metazoa > Chordata > Mammalia > Rodentia > Pedetidae > Pedetes > Pedetes capensis. The sequence continues at coordinate 9,290 of VMDO01005577.1, forward strand.
AGATGTTAAATTGGTAGGGGAAAAGTAGAGCTGGAGATTGAAATTGAGAATTCATCCGTATGTAGATGTGTTCAGTACTGTGGGATTGTCTTTCTATTAGGAATACTGGGTACAATTAGAGAAAAGTTGTGAGGATTAAGCTGCACAATGTGGTGACAAGTCCAGAAGTGGAGAATTCCATGGACAAAATGAGAGAAGAAAGAAAGATGGAATAATTAAATCACCATTACTCAAAGGTCAGATGTGAAGAAATGAAAATCTAGGATACCGTGTGTAAATATGCTCATAAATTTGAAGAATCTATATGAAACATACACATAAAAGTGATTCAAAAAGATATACAAACTTAAAATTAGCTAATAACCATGTATGACATGAAACATTGTCAAAGACTTCAAAATTGGGCAAGGTTCACATCATTTTACTAATCAAGAAACAGATAATCATGTATAATTTAAACCGTTTCATATCACAGAAAAAGAAGTAATTCAATTCTCTTTTTCAAAATGAGTATAAAAATATTCAAACTATGGAGAAACCACCTAAAATAATGTGAGTAAAGATAAGTATTGATATAAAAATCAAACATAAAGTGCATACCAAAAATTAGGGATTAAAATAAGCTTAGAAATTCAGGGATGCTTAGTGTTAGAGAATTATTTAAAATTACTTACTGTTTTGAAACATCAAACAAGAAAATATATATGCACATTTTAAAAATAACTAAAATGATATTTTATATGTCAAGGTCTAGTCCTACTAAACTCTTCAATCTATAAGTGGAAAATTTAGGAGCCAGGAAATCAGTAAGAATATAGTTAAACTGAATAGTATCATCAGTCAACTATATCTAATTGACACAGAATATTTCATCCAACAACATGAAGATAGAAATTATTCCTATGCTAATACAGAACATTGACCAAAACAGACCATTTCTGAACAATAAAACACCTTTCTAACAAATTAAAAAAATAGAAATCATAACAAAACTTGTTCTCAGAACATATAGAATTAAATCAGAAATCAATAGCAGAAAAATAGCTAGAAAATTCCAAAGTATTTGGAGATTAAATAAAACCTTCCAAGAAAAAATGAGTTAAAGAACAATTCTTAAGAACAATTTAAAATATTTTGATCTAAAAATGAAAATATAACTCATCAAAATTTGAGGGATACAGCGAAAGCATTATTTAGAGGGAAATTTATAGCATTACTATTTTATGTTAGAAAAGAAGAAAGATCTAAATTCAATAATCTAAGCTTCCTCAGACAACTAGAAAAAGAAAAGCAAATTAAAGCCAATGTAATGAAAAGAACATAAGTAATAAAAGTTATTGCAGAAGTCAATTAAAATTTAAAGGAAGAAACAGTATTGACAATCAACAAATTCAAAAGCTGATTCTTGGAAAAGATCAGTAAAATCATTAAATTTTGAACTGTGTTTAGTAAGGGAAAAGGAAGACACAAACTGCTAATACCAATGGCATAAATGAAAGGTGAGAAGAATCAATGTAGAGGGATAAAGTGGGAGAGGGTAATCTCAATGTACACAATGCAACTTCATGAGTACGTTGGAAAAATAGGGGAATATAACCCAAATAATGCAGTTGAGTTTTACTACATTTTAGCCATAAGTCTCCATAAACCTTGTGGGTTGATGAAAGTGTAGCCAGAAGTGACATAATGGTTGCATAATGGAAAAAAACCAATGTTGTATTACTCTGAAGCACATCATTATTTACTAATAAAAGGAGAAAAAAACCCAGACAAGTTGAATTACTATTGATCCCCTCCATGGTCATTAAAAGAATATTATGAGTGATTACCATAATTACATTACCAACAATTTGAAAACATGAAATAGATCAGTTCCTGCAAAAATACTGTGTTAGTCATCTTTCCATTTTATTGTAATAAATCCTGAGATAATCAGCTAAAAAAAGAGAAGAGGTTTATTTTGGCTGACAGTTTTGGAGGTTTCAGTCCATGACCAATTGACTCCATTGCTTTGTGCCTGGGATGACACAATACCTCATGGTGGGAGTGGGGATTGCATGGTGGAGGAGGATACTAGCTTCATGATTACTGTGAAGCAAAAAAGAAGAGGAGAGGGGAGAAGCAGGCACATGTGTGTGCACAGGCCAAGGTTCTAATACCAAATGCTGGAGCAACAAGGACTCGTTATTTTTCCAGATGGTAATCCAGAATGGTACAACCATTTTAGAAGACAGGTTCTCACTTTCTTACAAAGCTAAGCATAGTTTTAACATTTGATCCAGCTGTTGAATACTCCTTAGTATTGCCCTAGTGGTTTGTAACCTTATGTCCACAGAAAAACTTACACACTTGGAAGCAGCCAGGATATCCTTTAATATACAATCAACAAAGTATGATAGATCCATACAACAAAATATTATTCTATGACAAAATGAAATTAGCTCCCAAGGAGTGAAAAGATCTGCTTAATGAAAGATGACAATCTGAAAAGGCGACATGCTATATCACTTTCTGAAAAAGGCAAAACAATGGAGATAGTAAAAAGAGTAATTGCTAGGATTCGGGGGAAGTATGGAAGAATGGAAAGGTAGAACATAGCAGATTTTTAGGGTAGTGAAACTATTCCATACAATATTGTAATGGTGAATACATAGCATGCATTTTTCAATATCCAAAGAAGTATACAGCACAGAGAGTAAACCTTAGTGTAGATTCCACTTAATAATAAAATCCCAATATTGATTCATCAGTTATAGAAATGTACACACTAATGCAAGATATTTTCTAGGGGTAACAGCATGTGTTGATAGTGGGAGATAGTATACACAAATGCCTTGTACTTTCTACTTAATCTCCTTAATCCTAAAATGCTAAAAAATAAAGTTATTTAATGAAAAAAATAGTCTTAGTAAAATAAGAATTCAAGGACAATTTAAGGTTACCATACAAATAATGTAAAGCTATAAGCATAGAAATGGTCATTGAAACATTACATAGGAGGTGACAGACCAATTAAAAACTATAAAATATTGATAAAAGAAATAGAGTTTGACACAAATAAATAGAAAAATATCCCATGTTCATGGATTAGAAGAATTAATGTTAATAAAATGTTAGCTGGTTGTGGTGACATGCTCCTATAATCTTAGCTACCAGGTAGGTTGAGGCAGGAGGATCTCCAGAGCTCAGGAGTTCAAGGCCAGCCTGGGCAACATAGTGAGGCCCTATCTTAAACAACAACAACAACAACAACAACAACAACAACAACATCAGTCTGCCTGAAGCGATCTACAGTGATTTTCAGATTCAGTGCAATTCCTATCAAAATTCCAATGATGATTTGCACAGAAATAGAATTTACAATCCTAAACCTCATATGGAATGGAAAAAATACCTGAAAGTCAAAGTAATCTTGAGCAAAAAGAACAAAGCTGAAGATATCTCACTACTATCTGATTTCAAAATCTACTACAAAAACTATAGTATTGAAAACAATATGGTATGAACATAAAAATAGGCACATAGATTAATGGAACAAAAATGAAAGCCCAGAAATAAATCTGTACATTTATGGTCAATTGGTTTTTGATAAAGTTGCCAAAAACACACAAAGGAGGAAGGATAATATCTTCAACAAATGGTGCTAGGACATCTGATTTGCCACATGAACAAGAATTAAATTTACCCCTCACCTTGCACCATATTAAGTCAACTGAAAATGGATTAAAGGCTTAAATGTAAGGCCTGAAACTGTAAAACTACATGAAGGAGAAAAAAAGGAGAAAAAAGGAGAAAAGTTCCATGACACTTGTCTGGACAACGATTTTTTTTTTTTTACTATAACTGTCAAAGGACAGGCAACAAAAGTGAAAAAAGACAGGTGAGAGTACATCAAACTCAAAAGCTTCTGCACAACAAAGAAACAGTCAACAGAGTGAAGAGACAGCATACAGAATGGGAGAAGATATTTCCAAGCTGTACATCTTCGGATAAGAAATATCCAAAACTTATAAGAAACTCAAACAACTCTATAGTAATAAAACAATTAGCCCATTGGAAAAATGAGCAAAGGAACTTAGTAAACATTTTTCAAAAATAAGATATAAAAATGGCCAACAGGTATATGAAAAAATACTTAACATCACTAATCTTGAGAGAAATGGAATTAAAACCACAATAAAATAAGACTAATGATGAGAAGTGTTGATGAGAATGTGGAGAAAAGGGAACCCTTGTATGCTCTTTTGGTGGAAATGCAAATTAGTACAACCATTATGGAAAACTATATGGAGATTCCTCAAAAAGTTAAAAGTAGAACTACCATATGATTTGGTAATCCCACTACTGGATATATACTCAGAGAAAATTGAAGTCAGCATGTTGAAGAGGTATCTGCACTCCGTGTTCTTTGCAGCACTGTTTGCCATAGCCAAGTTACAGAAACAACCTATATGTCCATCAGTGGATGCATGAATAAAGAGAATGGGTATATATATTCAATAGAATACTATACATCCTTAAGAAAGAAGAAATGCCTGTTACTTGTGACCATTTGGATGAACCCAGAGGACATTTATGTTAAGTGAAATAAGGGAGGCAAAGAAAGGCTGAATACCTCATGGTCTCAGTTATATGTGGAATCTAAAAACAGATGAGCTTATAGAAGTGGAGAATAGAAGCATGGTTACTAGGGACTGTGGGAGTTTTGATCAAAGAATATAAAATTTTATTTTGGGGAAATTAGCTTAAGAGGCCTATTATATAACATGGTGAGTCTAGTTAATAACAGTGTATTTTGTTCTTGAAAATCTCTGTAAGAGTAGCTTTTAAGTATTCTCACCACAAAAATGATAAAATATGTGAAGTAATACATGTGGTAATTTGTTTTATTTACATATATGTTAATTAGCTCAACATGTTAATTGGTCTATCAGGCTAGTCCACAATATATATATGTATTCCAAAAAGTCATATGGTAGCTGGGCATGGAGACACATGCCTATAATCCTAGCACTCACAAAGCTAAGGCAAGAGGATCAACGCAAGTTCAAGGCCAGCCTGTTCTACATAGTGAGTTCTAGGCCAGCCTGGGCTACACAGTGAGACTCTGTCCCCAAAAAACTAATTTTAAAAATCACAAAATATCATATCTTACATGATAAATATATATGGTTTTGTCAATGAAAAAAAATTAAAAAACACTGTTTATATAATCATGACTATATTATAGTATGCCTGCAGCTGTAGCCCTGTGGTGTCAGATCTCGGAAGCTAAACAGCATCAGGCTTGGTCAGTACTTGGATGGGAGACCACCTGGGAACACCAGGTGCTGCAGCCTTGGGAAAAGGACCCAGCAACTCACTCCCAAAAATCAATATGCCATTGAAAACCCTATGAATAGCAGAGAAGCATTGGCAATAGTGTTTCGTATGTTGTACATAGGATCACTATGAGTGGGATACTGACTTGGCACCTAACTACAACAACATATTAAAGTATGTAAGTATATTGCTGAATTATGCAGAATTTAAATAAGTAAAACTATTACAGAGGGTACAGTTTAAAGAATTTAGGAATCAGAATTTATAGTACCCTGTTTCTGACTATGAAGGAAACAATGTAATCCAATATAGTACTTATATTTTTGCCTTGGGCTGAATGGAATAGGTGAAGAGTATGGAATGTGATGAGTCTAGACCTCAATTTTCTGATTTCAAAGTTTCTAGAAGCCAGAGGTGACCATGAAGCAATCAGATACGTGGTTCTTAATGTAGAATACCTCTGGAGTTAGATTTGTGTTGAAGACAGAGATACTGGAAACTACAGGAAATAATTAGATCACCCACAGAAAGTGAAAAGATTTGAGATGAAAGGAGTAGAAGCAAAGCCATGAATAAACCATGTCATGAAGACCACATGGAGACAGAGTTTTAAGTAAAGAATGTTTAATAGAGTTAAAATAGGATCTGATTGAAAAATGAATATTGGATGTGGTAGCAAGTTGTTTGTGGATTACCATGAACTTGTCCATGTTGATGATTTTTTAGTATTGTTATTAGGTGCCATCGAGTCAGGTCCTACTCATAGAGACCTTCATAGGGTTTTCAATGGCTACTTGTTTCAGGATTGCCTCAGGAGTGGATTGCCACATCCATCTCCCGTTTTTCAGTATTGTTGTTAAGTGCCATCACGTTGGTATCCAACTCATAGCGACCCTATGTACAACAGGTGAAACACTACTGTCAGTGCTTCTTTGCTATTCATAGAGTTTTCAATGGCAGATTGATTTTTGGGCGTGGGTTGCCCGGTCCTTCTCCCAAGCCTACGGTATCTAGTGTTCTCAGGTGGTCTCCCATCCAGGTACTAACCAGACTTGACCTTGCTTAGCTTCCAAGATCTGATGGGGTCAGACCCATAGCGCTATGGCTGCGGGCTTTTTAGTATTAGTATCTTGACATTTTCCCTAGGGAAATAAGTCCAGCAACATTTTTTAGAGCCTTTAATATGATATTGTATATCATGAATCTCTTATACAGGGCATCTGAAACATATGGACATAGAAACTCTTTACTATTGTTTTAGCATCTTTTAGGATTCATGTTATATAGAACCTATTTTGGAAAACATTACTGTGTATCTGTCTTTGAAAAAGCTTTATCATAAAGAAAGCAGAGAATGATGATAGTAAGTAGTAAGAATGCATAAAATTCAGTGGATACTTAAGGATACTTATACGCAACATGAAGGAACTAGAGGTTGTAGAGAGCTTGGTGTTGGAGCAAGGAAGCTTCTTGTCATCCCAGAAGAGTTGAAAAGGAATAGGATCCTGAGAGTAAGTTTAGTTTTGGACAGATAAGAGAGTAAAAAAGGATATAGATTACTGAGGGCAGTGAAGGTAGTTTCCCCATTTAGTAAAGCAAAATAATAGCTTTTCTTGAAGATCCCTCCCCCCAAAAAAAAGAAAAAAAATGTAGAAAAGACTACACTGTGCTTTTTGAAAAAGAAAAATTAGTGGAGACCAAATTTGATTCAGTATTTTCAGCTGTTACTACATTGATGTAAATGTAAGGTGGCGCCAAGTCATAAATTTCTGCCTTTTTTATACTGAAAATCTGAATGATTTTTTTTTTCAAATTTCATATTATTTCACAGGATGCTAGGCATGCAGCCGAAGAAGAGATTTATACAAACTTAAACCAGAAGATTGATCAGTTTCTACAGCTGGCTGACTATGACTGGATGACAGGAGATTTAGACAACAAAGCTAGTGATTACCTAGTTGACCTCATTGCCTTCCTGCGAAGCACCTTTGCTGTGTTCACACACCTTCCTGTAAGTGAAAGTTGCTCTTATGTTGCCCTTTAATGTAGAGAAAAGGTCCTTTAAAATCTAACTTGGCAAAGGATGTTAGTTTCTGATTTAATGGCATAGAGCTCAGTATATAAAAGCTCATAGTACACTTAACATCTTTTACTGATATTTAGAGATCTCTACTATTATTCTTTTCATTGACTTTTGTATTTTGTTTATTGTGATAGTGGTCCCAACTATCATGTCGTCCTATTAAAAAGTAATTAGTACAAGAACATAATGAATGCTTTGGTAGAAAAATAAAAGCAACTTAGAAGTTACAATTTTGGATATATATATTTTAGTTCTAGAATATCTTTTACTTTTTTCAGAAGCTGAATGGTGAATTTGTTTCTGAATTTTTTCCCTTGATTTTCAAATGTTCCTGTCTCTTCCTAGTATTCTTTGTTGTTAGATATTGTGTTTAAAATATGTAGGGATTCTTGCTAATATTTATCCTCCACCAGAAAAAGTTCATCTTTTCCTTCACTAAGTAAGAAGAATAGGCAGATGGGTTGTAGTTTGAGGCTGACCTTAGTCCAATTGTGGACTGACCTGGGTCAAACTTTGGTTGCGGATGTAGTGTATCTATGGTTGTCTTTCTTGCTACGTATGGTTCTGCATGGCTTTTACAAGAGCCTGGCATGCCATCATCTGTTCAGGACCAAAGAGGACCATAGAAATTTCTGCTTTTCTGAGAAACTGTATCTATTTAGGTTCCTGCCTTCTTTAGTTTTAGAATTTGGCAAGTGTCTTCAACAGTCTAAGCAGTACCCAGATCAGCAGTAAACAACAGGAAGAAAAAATGTGCTCATAAGTTGTCCGTGTCTATTTACCACTCCCTCAAGAACTTTCAGCCCTTCCTGTGCTCTGAATGTTTGTATATGTCCAAAATTCCTTTTTTGAGTCTAATTACCAATGTGATGATAACCAGAGATGGGCTTGGGAGGGGATAAATCATAAGGGTGGGGCCCTCATACATGATATTAGCACAAGAGAGCTGCCTTGTTTCTTCCATCATGTGAGGATGCAATAAAAGGATGCCTTTTATGAAGTAGGAAGTGGACCCAAACCCAACTCCTTGGTCTTGGACTTCCTACCCTGCAATAATGTGAGAAATAAATTTTTATTGTTTATAAATTACAGAATTCATGGTATTTTGCTACTGTAGTTTGGATGGATTGCGAGAGCTCCCACAAGAGATTCTTATACATTCTTCACTAATGAATCTCTTTCTCTGAACCACTATGACGCTGGGGAAATCTTGCTTTGCCATTCAAAGGTTTTGATATAAATCCTTATTTTTCTGAGCTGTGTAGCTCTAGAATTCAGCACATGTCTTGAAGGGAAAAGTGGCCCTCAGATCTCTAATTTTGACATTGTAGCCCCTTGGAAGCAGCAAAACTTTAATGGTTTCTTTCACCTCTGGTATCTATTCTCTACAGGACCAAACTCCAATTCTCAGTTAGTTGTCTAGCTGAGGTTTGGCCAGTGACTCCAGGGACAGCTGTAGAGCCTCAACTCACCGCTGAAAGGTCCTTCCCTTTCTGCAGTCTCACTCCTTTTAGTCCTTATTACTTCATAGCAATCTGGAAGAAAATTTTCATCTACTTTTTTTTTTTTAACTTCTAATTGTAGTTGGTGGAAAGATTACCTGCACAAAATTATGTCATTTTGTCAAGCTTTATCTTAATACCAAAACCAGACTAATCATCCCCCCACAAAGAAACACTACAGATTAATAACACATTTACGGATGAAAAATAAATAAAAAATTGATAGATAATTCCAAATATTTAAAGAAGGATTTTATCACTACTATATAGTATTTATTCCAGAAATGCAAAGACAGTTCAATTTCTAAAAAAATCTATTAGTATATGTTTTATCACATTACAAGGTGAAAGAGATAAGTATATTGATATATTCTAGAAGGGCATGGTATAACATCCAGCCTACATTCTTGATTTAAAAACAAAACTTACCAGATTGCAAGCAGTATAATATTTTAATAACATGATAGAGAATGTATTTGAAATTTAGCAGCCATTATAGATTTAACTGTGGAACACTAAAAACATATATTTACATAAACATCAGTAGGAGGAAGATGCTTGTCAATAATCCTTCAGCAGTTCTAATAAATACATATGGTTAAAAAAGAATAAACTACAATTATTATAATGAGCTATGTGAGTCTTAGTTTGCACTGCTATAACAAAATACCTGGATAATTTATAAGCAAAAAAAAAAAGTCTCTATTCATATACTTAGCAAGAACTATGTAGAATGAATGTGAAGAATACATGAAAGAGTAATATAAAAAAGATTTCATTATATACAAGTATATACAATGGTGTTGGATAGGAATATTTCATGTTCTGGAGAGTTTTTCCAAGACTAATAAAATTTTAATGAGTACTAAGTGAATTTCATGGAGGAAGTATATTAATAAAATAATTCTGAAATTTGGAAGAAAAAATGGACAATACTAAAAATATGAAAAAGAAAATTAGTAAGTATGATCCCCTATTAAGTATAAAATATTATAAAGCACAATAATTTAAGGTTTTTCTCAAGCTGGAAGAAACAGATTAAAGATATGTTACTAAGAGCCCTAAAGTCATGTCTGACTCATAGTCACCCTAAGTACAACAGAACAAAACACTACCCAACACCATGCCATACACATGATCTTTTTTATGCTTAAGCCCATTGTTGCAGACACTGTGTCAATTCATCTAGTTGAGGATCTTCCATTTATTTATTTATTTATTGCCAATTTATTTATTTTTTCTCCCAATCATGATGTCGTTCTCCAGGAATTGGTCCCTCCTGACAACATGTCTATCCATTCTTACTTCCAAGGAACACTTTGGTTGTACTTCTAGGACAGATGTGTTGGTTCTTTTGCAGTCTATTGTATGCTCAGTATTTGTCTGCAGCACCATAATTCAAAAGCATCAATTCTTCTCTTGATTCCCTTATTCAGTCTCCAGCTTTCACAAGCATATGATGTGACTGAAAATACCATGGCATGAGTTGGGCATGCCTTCATCTTTGATGTGACCTCTTTACTTTTCAACATTTTAAAGAAATTGTTTGCAATAGCTCTTCCCAATCCAATGTGTCTTATGATTTCTTGATTTTTGCTTCTGTGGATGTTGACTGTTGAACCAAGTAAAACAAAACCTTGGAAAGCCTCAATCTTTTCTGCATTTATCATGAAGTTGCTTACTGACCCAATTGTAAGGATTTTTGTTTTGCTGATGTTGAGGTGCAATCCATACTGAAGGCTGTGTGTGTTCTTTGATCTTCATTAGCAAGTTTTTAAACTTCTCTTCATTTTGGCAAGCAAAGTTGTGTCATCTGCATATCACAGATTATTAATGATTAAAGATATAGAATACAAAATCTATAAATATTTTAAAGTCCATATAAGAATTAATTTTCAATAAAGATGGCATTTAATAAAGTTGCCACTACCCTCTGCCAATTTGGATGAAAAGCATGGTGAGTCCCTGCTTTCTATATAAAAACTAGTCTAGACTGAATAAATATTAATATTTTTTAAAAACAAAAATGTATGAGGAAACTGATAAAATACCAGTAAATTTTTCCATAATCTGAAAATGACTCACTTTTCTAAAGATGACACCAAAGACCAACATCATTAAGAAAAATGTTGATAATTTGCATAAAATGTTTATTACAGGACTTAAAAGGAATTGATAAAGAAAATAGAATGCAAACTCATCATGAAAAAGAATTTCAATAAATAATTTCAAAGGTTAGCATCTGTGACATATGTAAAAAATACACAACTTTTTCATTGGTTTGATTGTTTCTTTTTTGAGAGGGGCTATGCAGCCCAGGCTGGCCTTAATCTCTCCACAATCCTTCTGCTGCAGCTCCTTGAATGCTGGGATTACAGATGTGAACTGCCATGCCCAGCTCAAGACACAATTTGGTAGAAAAATTTGCAAAAATTCCAGAAAATAAAAATTAACTAATGACAATGTGAATAAAATGCAAATTTCATAAAAAGACATATAAAAGTTTTGGGGATTTTTTAGGTATATACTTGCCAAACATCAAATACTAGTGAGAAATATTTCTGGAAATAGGTTATTTATTTTATATAACATCACTGGTAGGGATCTAAATTGGTATAGACTTTTTGGTAGTCAGTTTTTCACTATGCCTCAGAAATCTCTTAAAATGTGCTTACTTTTTACCATACAATTCTAGTTTTAGAAATCTAATAATGAAATAATCATGGCTATATTATAAAATTCAAAGTATTGTGTTTTGTATAGTGAAGAGTTGGTATAAATTAAAAAAGTCTAGTAAACTTATGTTAGTCAACTATATTTTGTATAGTATATCATTTATTAATATAGATACACATTTAAAACATTTTCATGACTTCTTTTTTCCTTTGATCAGTAAGTGTTGGTGGGGTACAGAGTACTGCAGCATTTGCTTTTTCCATTATGCAGCTGTTACATCACTTTTGGTTATACTTTTATCAACCTAATGAGGTTTATGGAACCTTTTGACTAATTTGTAGTAAAGCTCATTTGCATATTTGGGTTATGTTCCCCTGTTTTTCCCAGGTACTCATAAAGCTGCATCATTTACATTGAGGTTATCCTTTCCCCTTTTATCCCTCTACATTGTTTCTCCTCTCCATCCCACTTTCTGCAATCTTCGCTTCCCTTTGCTAGTCCCTTCCTTCCTTCTTTCTACTCTTTATATTATCCCTTCTTCACTAAGTTTAACTGTGCATTTTTATATATCAACTTATGTATAGGATTTTTTCTTCAAGTAAGATTCAGCTCCTGCATATGAGTGAGAACATATGGCATTTCTCTTTTGAGCTTGTGTTCGTTCCCTTAAGATGATATTCTCCAGTACCATCCATTTTGTTGCAAATGACATTATTTCATTTTTTAAATTGCTTAGTAATATTTCATTCTGTATATGTGCCACAATTTTTTTATCCATTCTTCTGCTGATGGGCATCTTGGTTGGTTCCATATCCTTTCTGTTGTGAAGAGTACTGCATTGAATATGAAGATACAGGTGTCTCTGTGGTATGATGACGAATCTCCCTTTGGGTATATTCCCAATAGTGGTATATTAGTAGTATGGTTGTATGGCATTTCTATTTTTAGTTTTCTGAGGTATCTCCATATTGATTTCCAAAGTGGTTGATCCAATTTATAGTCCCACCAACAGTGTAAGAGGGTTCCTTTTTCTCCACAACCTCGCCAGCATTTGTTATTATTTTGTTTTGTTGATCTTGGCCATTCTTACTGGAGTTAGGTGGAATCTCAGAGTTGTTTTGATTTGCATTTCCCTAATGGCTAGGGATATTGAGCATTTTTTTCATGTGCTTCTTAGTCTTATTAACTTCTTCATTTGAAAACTGTCTGTTCATTTCCTTTGCCCACTTGTGTATTGGGTTATTTATTGTCTTGGGATTTGTTTTCTTGAGTTCTTTATAAATTCTAGAAATTAGTCCTCTGTTGAATGTGTAGGATGCAAAGATTTTCTCCATTCAGTGGGATCTTCCTTAACTCTGTTGATTGTTTCCTTTGCAGTGCAGAAGCTTTTTAATTTCATGTAATCCCATTTGTCAATTCTTGGTGCAATTTCCATTTTCATTATTTCTAAATGGAACAAAAGATTACAAAATACTCTGTATAATATAATCTTATTTTAATATACATTTTTTGTTAACATGCAAATACACAGATTATTTATGTTACATATAGTAAGAGTATAGAATTATATAATCCCTGTCTTAACTTTGCTCATTTATATGGAGCTTTTAGATTTTCCTTTTTGTTTATCTGTGTTTTTAAAATGCTTTCTGTCATGAACTATTGGCTGCTTTTTTAATCCTGGTAGCGGGGGGTGATACTTAGAATTATAGTCTTCATCTCAAGAGTTATCTCTTTCTTAACTAATTTATATGTTTTTCAAAGAACCCTTTTATTGAAGAAATATTTTTTCAAATGTGTTTCATTTTTTGGAGAGAAAATGGCTATTAATGCTTTCTTTGGCTTTGTATAGTGATTTGAACAAGTAAAATCTTGTGGAGTGATAAGAAAAAACCATGATATTTGAAAGTCTAGGTCATCTTGGATTGATGTTTCATATATTCCTCTTGTTTTCTAAAATTCTTGTGCTTAAAATATATGAAATCAAAATGATATCCAATGTGCCATGTAAAATATAGTGAGTCCTTTACATAGAATAGCTACCATGTCAACACCATCTTTTTTTCTCCTTACTGTAACCTCTAGGTCTTCAGAAGCAGTAATGTAAATCAAATTGCTATTTGTTTAACTTAAAGTGCATGCTTTTTCCATCTGAGAGTTATGACCTTTCTTGAGATTTTTCTCTCTTTCATTTAGTGTAAGCTACTGTCGCTTCCTAAATACCTTATAACTGTCAGTGTGGGTTGTGTTGATCCTGCCACTCATGCTGCAGAACCACTTTACTACATACCCCTTCAAAATCAAGGTAGGAGATAACTTGTTGTAGTTAGGTATCACTGAGTTGGATCTGACACATTGTAACCCTATGTACAACAGAATGAAATACTACCCGACACTCTGGCACACACAAGATTTTTTAATATTTAAGGCCATTGTTGCGATCACTGTGTAAATCCATCCAGTTATCAGTCTTTCTTTTTTTTTTTTTTACTTACCCTCCACTCTCCCAAACATGATGTCCTTCTCCAAGGATTGCTCCTCCTGACAACATGCCCAAAATATGTAAGTCGTAGTCACCCCAACCTTGCCTCCAAGGGGCACTCTGTTTGCACTGCTAGGATGATTTTGTTGGTTCTTTTGGCAGTCCATGTTATGTTCAATATTCGTCTCTAGCACCATAATTCAAAAGCATCAATTCTACTCCTGTCTCCCTTATTCAGTGTCCAGCTTTTACAACCATATGATGCAACTAAAAATCCCATGGCATGAGTCAGGCAAACCTTCATTTTCAATGTGACATCTTTACTTTTCAACACTTTAGAGAGGTCATTTGTAACAGCTTTTCTCAATGAAATACATCTTTTGACTTCTTGACTGCTGCTTCCATGGGTGTTGATTGTAGAACCAAGTAAAGCAAAACCTTGAACAACCTCAGTCTTTTCTCCATATTATCATAAGGTTGCTTACTGACTGAGTTGTAAGAATTTTTGTTTTGTTGATGTTGAGGTGCAATCCATACTGAAGACTGTGTTCTTTGATATTCATCAGTAGATGTTTCAAATCCTCTTCACTTTCAGCAAGCAAAATTGTGTTATCTGAGTAACACAGGTTGTTAATGAGTCTTCCTCCATTCCTGATACCATATTCTTCTTCATAAAGTCCAGTTTATCAGATTATTTGCTCAGTCTAGAGATTGAAGAGATATGGTGGTAAAAGAATATAGCCTTGGCACACACCTTTCGTAACTTTAAACCAGGTAGTGTTTCTTTTTTCTGTTTGAACAACTGCCTCCTCGCCCATGTACAGATTCCTCATGAGTACAATCAAGTGCTCTCTTATTCCTGTTCTTCACAGTGCTATCCATAATTTGTTGTGATTCACACAACTGCCTTTGCATAATCAATAAAACATAGGTAGATATCTTACTGACATTCTTTGCTTTAGGTTAATAGCCATCTGACATTAGTGGTGATTTCCCTGGTTCCTTATCCTCTTCTGAATCTGCCTTGATTTCTAGCATTTCCCTGTAAATATACTGCTGCAGTCGCTTTTGAATGATCTTTGCAAATTTTACTTATGTGAGATATTAATGATATTATTCAGTAATTTCTGCATTTGGTTGGATTCCGTTTCTTGGGAATAGGCACAAATATGGATCTCTTTCAGTCAAGTAACTGTTTTCCAAATCTCATGGCATAAACAAGTTAGCACGTCTAGTACTGCATCAGTTAGTTGAGACATTTCAGTTGGTATTCCACCAATTCGGGGAGCCTTGTGTTTTGCCAGTGCCTTCAAGGCAGCTTCTACATCTTCCTTCAGTACCATTGGTTCCTGATCATATGCAGCCTCTTCAAATGGTTGATCATCCACCAATTCTTTTTGGTATAATGATTCTATATTCCATCTTTTTTTTTTTTGATGTTTCCTGCATTATTTAATACTTTCTTTGTAGAATTCTTTACTGTTGCTACTAAAGCCTTGAATTTTTTCTTCAGTTCTTCAAGCTTGAGAAATACAGATCATGTTCTTTCCTTTTGGTTTTCTATCTCAAGCTCTTTGCATATACCATTTTAATATTTGATTTTGTCTTCTTGAACTGCCCTTTGAAATCTTCAGTTTATTTCTGTAACTTTGTTATGTTTTTCTTTTACTTTAGCTGCTCAGTGTTTCAGGGTAAGCTTCATTCTCTTCTGACATGTAATTTGCACTTTTCTTTTTTCTTGTCTTTTAAATAACCTTTTGCTTTCCTCATGAGTGATGTCTTTGATATCATGCCACAACTTGTCTGGTCTTCAATCATTAGTGGCTAACCCATCAAATCTGTTCTTAAGATGGTGTCTGAACTCAAGTGGCATATACTCAAGATCATACCTTGGCTTTTATACACTTGTTCTAATTTTGTTCAGTTTCAGTTTGAACTTGCATATGAGCAGTTGATGATCTGATCGACAATCAGCACCTGGTCTTGTTCTGACTTTTGATAGAGGTTTTCCATCTTCTTTTTCAACTGTTGTAGTCAGAAAGCCCTAAACTCTCAACATACCTTTCATAAATCCCATGTTTCTATCTTGTCTACATCAGAAATTTCTATTTATAATGCTATACTTTCAAATATTAATTGGATTGATCCACCGTCATACTCCATAGAGTCATATGAGTTCTAAAAGTACCTCTTCTGATTTTCTGCAGACATCGAATTAGATTGCCCAGCATTTGTGTTCATGTTTCTAAGAATGCTAAAAAAAATTTCTTTTTGGAACCCCATGCTATATTATAGACAAAACAGTGCTGTGCCTAACGTTTGCCCATCTATATGCCTTAACTTGAGATGGAATGATAGGGAAAGGAGATTTTTTTTTTTTTTGAGAATGAATCCAGGCATTTGTCTTTTAATTAATATGAATACTTTCTTTTCATATTTGAAATTCCCAGCCAGGAGTGGTTGTTAATATGGAGCAGTGGCAGGAAATAATGTATATGAAAAGAACTGCAAAGAAAAAGCAAAGATTGTTTTGTTCACTTGCATTTTGCAATTCCCTATTTGTCTTTTTTCTCAGGACCATTTCATTGCCACATGACAATAGCAGCATGTCCAGTAGGATAGATTAGCATTTCAGAAGTGTGTGTGTGTGTATAGGGAAAATGAGGAGGGATGAGAGAGTCAGGTAGAGAATGAATGTGAGTGTAAGTGTGAGTGTAAGTGTGCAGGAAGATATCCTAGATTATACTCTGGGGGTGTGATTATTGAATTTTGCAACTATTTTTCCCTTGAAGTTTTAGTGATCAAGGTAGCCTATGTATTTTTAAGAGCACAGAAGTGACTATCTTAACATTTTCCACAGTTAAGAGTTTTTAAATGTTACCATGTCCTTTGATTTAACAGATGAGGTAAGTCCACAAGCATTTATCTCAGGCTTCAGTTGTATAATTTACAATTGCATGCATACTTACCCATTTTGCATGGTGAACATAAGAATATATTTTTGAGAATTTATCTTGTTATCCTGATAATTATCTTTCAGAAATGTTTGGGAGGGAGGAAATACTGTATCAAGTAACAGACCTAGAGAAGAGAATCCTGAATTTGTTTTCTCTGTCTGCTGTTAATGTTACTTTTGTTTGGCCTGGGGCAAAATTGCTCATAACCCACCTTGGTCTGTGAGATAAATGGAGAAAGTATCTTAGTTTCTTTGTCTAAGAATACAATAACACCTAGCCCTTACTTTCCTTTCCTAGGTAGAGGTGGTCTTTTGGGGAAAGTTATTTTCTACATACAAGTCTGTGGAATTCTTCCCATCTGAAACTCTTCTAAAACTGACATTTTTCATATCATTCTGTTTAATTCTATGAACCAATGCCATCTCAGGATTTAACAAATGATTCTGCTACTGAGATTCTGTCAATGCCCCTTATTAAGTACAAAATCTTCTCTGTGACAATCAAAACTTTCCATGTTGAGATTTTAAATTACTATATATATTTTTTGTCTATATTACTCTCTTTCTTTTCTGTTGCCTAAGATATTCCTCCCAAATTGAAATAACACCTTTTGTCAAGCACAGTCAACACTTTGTTACCCTAGGCTTTTGTTTTGTTTTGCTTTAATCATGCCTCTATTGACTACTTTTACTACTTCTTCTCTGTAACTATATGTATTCAAACCTTACACATCCTTCAAGACTCATTTCAAGTAACAACCTTCTATGAACCCTTTTCTAGTTCTAACCAGATATGAAATCTTCCTTTTTCTGTTTAATTACTCCTTATATGGCACTAGTATATTTCTGCCTTGAGTAGATTTGTCATTTATTTGTGTCTTTGATTCATGAAAAGGAAAGATGGTAATTAAGAGGGATTTATTATATTTCAGATGCTTTACATATGTTATATGTCACCCCAATGAATGAAGACTCAAAATATCAACTAAATAAGTATTATTATTACATTTTTCTGATGAGAACTTGAACTCAGAGAGTACTTGTGCTTTGTAAGGGAAAGAGCAAATAGGTGGGAAGGTCAGGATTTAAGCAGACTTTTTTGACTTTTGAGCTTCTTCATTATATCTTTGTACATAGCTATGGACTCTCAATGTCATGGATAGATACCTTGCATTATTCATCCCCATTTCTTTGCAGTGTAGCACCTTGCATGAAATGGTATATATAAGTTTTTATGGGTCGTACTTGTTTTGAATAATAATATAAGTGAATTTTTGCTGGGGCATTGAAAACCATTTTTAGATCTATGTATCATTAAAAGTAATTATTAAAAGAGAATCCATAAGCTACTATTTTAACAGAAGGATCAAAAGTTTGTTTGGGTTAAAATTCTAGTTAATCTTGCTCCTTCTATGTTTGCTCATGTTTCCTCTGAAAGAAAACATTAGTTTTCAGAATTTTAATTATAATAATGGCTTCTATTCATGTATCACTTTGTAAAATTCAAACTTCTCTTATATTTCATTCTCTCTCTCTCTCTCTCTTTTTTCTTTTTTAACAACCTCTGTGATATATTGTTGTTAGGTACTGTTGACTGAGGTCTGACTCATAGCTGCCCTATGTAAAACGGAACAAAGCAGTACCCCAAACTGCCATGTGCACAATCTCTTTATGTTTGAGCCCTTTGTTGCAGCCACTGTGTTTCTTCTCATTTTGAGTTGTGCCACAACAGCCAAAGGAGGTCCCAGGGGCTTTACTCCGTTCCCATCGTCAAGGTAGACTCTATTTGAGAGGGCATCTCTTCCCCAGTCATTTCTTGATTGTCTTGCAGCCTGGGGGACTCATTTTCTGTTACTGTATTTGACTGTGTTTCTCTGCCATTCATATTGTTTTCACTGGCTAATTGTTTTGAGAGTGGGCTGCTGTGCCCTTGTCCCTAGTCTGTTTTAGTCTGGAAACTCAGTTGAAACCTGTCCACCATGGGTGGCCCTGCTGGTGTCTGAAATACTGATGGTATAACTTTCAGTATCATAGCAACATGTGAGCTTTCACAGAATGACAAGTTGACAGACATGTGGGGGCTCTGTGACATATGGGCAGTTAATATTTCCCTCATTTGATGAAGTGGAAAGTGACGCCTAAAGTGGTCTTGGTTAAAGTCAGAAAATTAAACAGTAGTCTTTTTACCTTGGGTAAAGTTACCACCTTTTGAATACACACCAGGTACCAGATATTTTGCAAAATGTCCTTTTCCCTTCTGTATCTTTCTCTCTCCCTCTCTTTCTCGGTGTACATATGTTATCATTTATTCCTTGCCAAAAATTATTTAAAAAACAAGCTGTTTTCACATTTTGCATATGAGAATATTGAAACACAGAGAGGTTTTTTACTAATATTTTAAGAAATTACTATTCTAGAGATAGTTGATCTGGGTAGTGAGCTGCCTCCAAAGCCTGTGCTCCTTTTCGCAAGGCTATACTACCTCAAATCTATGCATGTGCACCACTAGGCTGTGTTTTGCAGAGCCATTATTTAAATGCCTTTCTCTTGTGGGATTCTTACACTGTTTTCTTCTTTATTGTTAGTGTATTAAAATTTTAGTCATTGTGACCAGAACATTTCCTTGTAGGGGAGATAAATTGTGGCAATGTCTCCATAAAGTAGAAACTGTATGAGGTAATGGGAAGGGTACTAGGGAGTGAGTTGCCTATTTCTAACCTAACCTAATTCCCTTATTTGATACCTCATGTGGGAATTCTCTCATCTGGTAATAATGATCCTCTATATTGGCCCGGTTCCTATGGCTTTCTCTGGAACAAAATAGGAAAGGTTCAGATATCCTAAAGGGACCAGCAGACACCAAAGCCTTCAGGATACAACCAAATTTTTCTTCAAATTCTAATTATGTAGGAGAGCCAATGTGCAAGGAATTTTATTTTATTTTTTCTTTGATGGGCAGTATTAAAAGATTTGCTGATGATATCTCTGCCACCAAGAAATTGATTTGTTTTCTGTTTCTGTGCTTTTAACATTTAGGCTATTTTTGTTACTTAAGAGTACAATGCACAACAAATTCAGTGCTTATTAGTATGGTATTGGTGTTTTGAGTTTAGTTAATCACTTAAATCCTTAAGGGATTTTGTATTTCTTCACAGAGACTTTTGTGTGTCGAGCTGTTACATAGCACTTTTCTATCAATAAAACAACTGTTACGAACAGTCTTGGCCATTCTTTCTGTTCGTAACCAGCCAGCAGTCCTTAGCCTCTTTAATGATACTGACTTTTGAATTGTCTCCTGTTCTTAATAAATAAAAACTTATTTGATTTCAAATACTAAGAGCCATTTGCTTCTAATCCTGATTTTGATGGTGAGACAAGATAGAAAATAAGCAGACCCTGGAGGTTAAAGGGGGTTGGGATTTAGCTCAGTTGTTAGAATGCTGCTGTGCAGTCTCTGAGTTCCTGGGTTTGATTCCCAGCACCACAAAAATGAGAGAAGGACATGCAATCCACTCCCAAGGCAATTCCAAAACAATCAGCCATTGAAAACCTTATGAGGGTCCCTATGATTCGGACACAACTGGACAGCACATAACAGCAACAACAGAAGTTAAGGACTGTATAATTCTACAACTATAAATCTCCCTATCTAATATCCTACAAGGGAGACAGGAGAAGAATTGATGCTTTTGAATTATGGTGCTGGAGACAACTGTCAAATGTACCATGGACTGCCAAAAGAAACAACAGATCTGTCCTAGAAGAAGTGCAACCAGAGTGCTCCTTGGAAGCAAGGATGGCTAGACTGCGTCTTACATATTTCGGACATGTAGTCAAGAGAGACCAATCCCTGGAGAAGGACATCATGTTTGGGAGAGTGGCAGATCAGCGAATAAAAGGAAAACCTTCCACCAGATGGATTGACACAGTGTCTGCAACAATAGGCTTAAACATAAATAAGATCGTGTCCCTGGCACAGAAGTGTTTCGATCCACTGTACATAGGGTCACTATGAGTTGGACTCGACTCAACTGCACCTAACAACAACAACAACAACTTAAGAGTCAGAAATTCCAGTGAGCACATCTTCGATATTATTACACCTATTCATTTTAGTGTCTCTGATGCTTTTATTAGATGGAGAGAAATTGCTTTGATTCTTTCTTATTCTCATTGGTGCTGATGTAGTGGGATGTTGGGTGTTATCTGAGTATAAAATAGTTATTTTAACATTGCTTATGAGTGCAAATAATCTTAACTATGTAATAACAAACAAATGGTTATATAAATTGTAATACTATTATTCAACTTAATTATTATGCATTCATTAAAACTAACTTTATGAAGATTAAATTAGATCCCTAAAAATATTTATAATACAATGTAAAATGAAAGAAGCAGAACGAAAACTTATGAACAAAGTAATTGCAACTGTGAAAACTCTAAAAACATGTTCATGGTTAGAAAAAGTATTCATCATGAAATATCAGAAAAGTAATTTTGTTATTGGTGTGGCTTCTTATTTTTTCTCAAAAATAATCTCTATCTTATATTTTTTGTTGGAATTTTAAAATATTTAAACATTTCCTTTATTTAAAAAAGTTTTAGATTTTTATCATTCCTCTCATTTCAGATTTTCTTTTGCTCATAAATTACACTAATTGAAAAAATCTACACTTTTAGATTCTTTCATGTGCTGCTCACCATCTCATTCATTTGTATCTGAGAAGTAAGCCCTTTTTGACACATTAAATTTAGATACAAGTAGGTAAAACATTGCCTAACATCATACAAATACCACATTGTGGAAAAGGAATTCAACTTTAGGACCTCAAGGACCCCCTGGTTTCAAAGCCATGTTCTTTTTGCTATGGCAAATGGTTTTTTCCCTAAAATTTCAAAGACTAAAGGAAGATGTTTGTAGTACATACTGGTGTTACAGAAGTGAGGTTTCCTAGTAAAATTCCAGGCAAGGGGACTGAGAAGCATGATAAAGAATAGATGAGGGACAGTAAATCACAACTGAGGAAAACTGAGGGTGTGTGGTCATTGTAAAGAAGAACATGGATGGAAGAATACAAGCAGGGTTTCTCTTTGTGTCAATTTATTTCTAGATGTGCCTTCCAAAAACACTAGCTTATATGCCACTCCCTCTGTTTGGAAATTTTTAAAGATCTTCGCTCTCTGAACTGTAAAACCTATCCATATTAAATGTATTTCTCATAATTCACTTACATGAAACCCTGAATTGATCCAGGTATATCTGTTCATTTTCCCCAAAATACTATGCTTATTTTGGGCTGTAGATACTTGTTCATGATTTTTCTCTCCTTAGAATGACTTCTCATCTCTCTTGCAAATACTTCTGTCCTTAAAAATACAATTCAAAGGTCTTTTTTCCTATGAAATCTTTCAGGACTTGTCCCCTTCTTTTTTGCAATTTATACCCCAGGGTTTGACTTTCTGTCTCCATTCTCTACTGGAAACTAATATTATTTAATTTTTGTGTATATTCTATTTATCATTAACCAAGGTTATAAGTTATTTGAAGAAAAGTATCTTAGACTTTTTAATATGTCCAGCAGTGAGTATATACCCAGTGGGTGACATGATAAGATTGGATGTCTAAGAAGAAGTCAACTAAACACCATCACATGACATTTTCTATTCTGATTACAGCTTGTTATTACCAATTGATTTCCCTTTACAATTCCATTTCAATGAGAATGAGATGGAGAGAGCCCTGAAAAGGTATTTATTATCCAGATTTCCAAGGAAGAAAATATTGTTGCTTGGGACAATGAAGGTCATTTTAAACTATAATTTTGCTTTGACATCATAGCAAATTTGAACCTGAAAGGTGACACTAGGTTACCCCAGTATGTCTTGCACCTGTGGGAGGGCAATCAGTTCATAGTTAAATGAACAGTAATCTGGTATATGCCATTGTTCAGTAATACTTACATGGTAGTTTATGTTGTTGTTGTTCGGTGCCATTGAGTCGGTGTCCAACTCATAGCAACCCTATGTACAACAGGGGAAACTCTATTGTCAGTGCTTCTCTGCTGTTTATAGGGTTTTCAATGGTTGAGTGATTTTGAGAGTGGATTGCCGGGTCCTTCTTCCAAGCCTACAGTATCTGGTGTTCCTAGGCGGTCTCCCATCCAAGTACTGATCAGACCTGACCCTGCTTAGCCTGGGAAATCTGACGGGATTGGACACCACAGGGCTATGGCTGCAGGCAATGGTAGTTTATAGCATAATTTTAATGTGATTTAGTCAGTGTCTCAATTTCTCCAAATAGCACACATTATTGGAAATCAGACACAGTACATATTTGCCCATGGGGACTCCTTTCTTTAAAATTAGCAATTGCTAGTTTATTGCTCTTTAGCTGCTTGGGTATAGATGAGGATCATGCTCTTTTTATGGAATAATTACCTTCTTAAAAAAGTGCTTAATGCCACAGCCCTAATGCACAGAAGTGAGAACAAGAGCGTCATCATATTACATTTTTATTTTAATTTGTTTTGTGGTACTGGCACACTAAACCCAGTATCTTGCAATATGTTGCAAGAGCTCTTTCACTGAGCTGCACCTCCTGCCCACCTTTTTGCTTTTTATTCTGGACAGGGTCTCACTAAATTGTGCAGAGTTCCTCTGACCTTGAACTTAGAATCCTCCTGCCTCTGCCTCATGTGTCACTATATTTCTAAAAAGGGTTTCTGTAAGGACATCTACTTGTTATTTTTATGACGTGAAGAATAATTTGATTGTGCTAGAGTGGTAACAGAATGTTGTTGTTAGATGCCATGGAGTCAGGTCTGACTCTTAGCAATTCTGTGTACAACAGAATGAAACACTACCTGACACTGTGCCAAGCCTGGCACTGTATCAGTGCTTCTCTGCTATTCATAAGGTTTTCAGTGGATGGGAGTGGGCTGCCAGGTCCTTCTCCCAAGGGCGTAGCACCTAGTATTCCCAGGAAGTCTCCCGTCTAATGACTAACCAGGCCTGACCCTGTGTAGCTTTCAAGATCAGATGGGATCAGAAGCCAGGGTACTATGGCTGTAGATTCAGTAACAGAATAAGGAAGCTTTATATCATATGCTTGCCTGCATGCATTTTGTTTTGTTTTAGTGGATTACTATTTTTTGTTTTTATTTTAAATTTCCTTTAATTGCTGTAATCTTGATAATGCCTTTGAAAAGTAGTTTCAGGATTAAGAGGTGGCAGGAACCTGAAGAGAGGAAGCAGACTTTCAACAAACAGGCTCTAGTTCTATCCTCTCAAAAAATTAAACATGAATCCTTTAAAAAGGTAGTTTCTTTTATGCTTATTTATCCTGAATATGACCATAGATTCCAGATGGAACTGTATAAAGTCCAAGGATTCTTTTAAGGAACTATATTCTTGGTGCTATGTTGATAAGGTATATTTTTCTGCTGCTCTCAGACACAGTGACAAAGATAGCTCATTGTTTTAGTTAAGATACCCTTGAAGCTGTGTCTTTTAGTTAGTCTGTTTTTTACAAAAGGAAATAATTTGATATGCCTTTAAAAAATTCAGGTATAATCAACATAGAAAAATGACCAAATCACAAATATATATTTTGAAGAATTTTTATAAGGCAGTCATATCTATGTGACCAGCACCAAGATCAAGAAATAGAATATTAGTAGTTTGTAGAAGATTCCTCTTAACCTGTTCTCCAATCTGTCTCCTCCCAAACATTACCCTTTTCCTGAGGGTAATTATTATTTCTATTTCTAATGCTGTAGCTTTGTTTTGCCTCTTTGTTGGATGATACAGTATATACACCTTTGTATTACTAGGTTCAATATTATACATCTACAAGATTCATCCAAAGCATATAGAAGTGGTTTCTTCATTCCCATTTCAGTACACTATTCCATTATATGAACACATCACAATATGTTATCCATTCTAGAGTTATTCCCCCATGTGTCTTTCAGCTTGTCATGCTGTGGGAGTTAGCATGTTGCTGTGATGCTGAAAGTAATGCCATTGGTATTCTAGATACCAGCAGGGCAGTTTGCAGCTGAGCTTCTAGACCAACATAGACTAGGGAGGACCCAGCATCCCACTCCCAAAACAATTAACCAGTGAAAACCCTATGAATAGCAGAGAAGCACTGTCAAATATAGTGCCAGAGAAAGAGCCCATCAGTCTGGAAGTCATTTAAAAGACAACTGGGGAAGAATTGCCTCCTCAAAGTAGTTGTTGTTGTTATTAGTTGCTATCAAGTCAGGTCCCACTCATAGCGACCATGTTGTTGTTGTTGTTAGATGCTGTTGAGTCTGACTTATAGTGACTCTATGTGCAGTGGAATGAAACACTCCCCAATTCTGTGCCAGGCACATGATCTTATATATGTTTAAGCCCATTATTGCAGACACTGTGTTAATCCATCTGGTGGAGGGTTTTCCTTTTTTTCGTTGACCTGCCATTCTCCCAAATATGATTTCTTTCTCTAGGAGGTGGTCTTTCCTGACTACATATCCAAAATATGTAAGACGCAATCTGGCCATCCTTGCTTCCAAGGAGCACTCTGGTTGCACTTCTTCTAGGACAGATCTGTTGGTTCTTTTGGCAGTCCATGTATATTCAACAGTTGTCTCCAGCACCATAATTCAAAAGCATCAATTCTTCTCCTGTCTGCCTTGTTCAATGTCCAGCTTTCACAACCATATAATGCAACTGAAAATACCATGGCATGAGTCAGACACACCTTCATCTTCAATGTGACATCTTTACTTTACAATAATCTAAAGAGATCTTTTGCCACATTTATTCCCAAAGCAGTACATCTTTTGATTTCTTGACTGCTGCTTCCACAGGTATTGATAACGGAGCCAAGTAAAGCAAAATCTTGAACAACCTCAATGTTTCCTCCATTTATTGTGAAGTTGCATACTGACCTAGTTGTGACAATTTTTTTGTTTTGTTGATGTTGACTAGCAATCCACACTGAAGGCTTTGATCTTCATTAGTACATGTTTTAAATCCTCTTCACTGTCAGCAAGCAGAGTTGTGTCATCTGCATAATGCAAGTTGTTAATGAGTCTTCCTCCAATCTTGATGCGGCATTCTTCCTCATAAAGTCCAGCTTCTGGGATTATTTGCTCAGCATATAAATTGAAGAGATATAGTGAAAGGATATAGCCCTGATGCACACCTTTCTCAACTTTAAGCCAGGCAATGTTTCCTTGTTCTATTTGAACAGCTGCCTCCTGGTTCACATACAGATTCCTCGTGAATACAATTAGGTGCTCTGGTATTCCCATTTTTCGAAGTGTTAATCTATAATTTGTTATGATCCACATAGTCAAATGCCTTTGCATAGTCAATAAAACATAGATAGACATCTTTCTTATATTCTCTGCTTTCAGCTAATATCCACCTGATATCAGCAATGATGTCCCTGGTTCCCCACCCTATTTTGAAACCAGATTGCTTTTCTGGTAATTCTCTGTCTATATACTGCTGTAGTTGCTTTTGAATGATCTTTAGTAGAATTTTGCTTGTGTGTGATATTAATGATATTGTCTGATAGTTTCCACATTCAGTTGGCTCCCCCTTTTTTGGAATAAGCACAAATATGGGTCTTTTTCAGTCAGTTGGCCAGGTAGCTGTTTTCCAAATCTGTTGGCATAAACATGTTAACACCTCCAGTGCTGCACCTGTTTGTTGAAACATCTCTTTTGTTATTCCATCAATTCCTGGAGCCTTGTTATATTTCACCAGTTCCTTCAAGGCAGCTTCCACTTCATCCTTCAGTACCATTGGTTCTTCTTCATATGCAGCCTCTTGAAATGGTTGATTATTTACCAATTCTTTTTTGTATAATGACTCTGTATTCCTTTCATCTTCT
Source organism: Pedetes capensis (assembly GCA_007922755.1). Classification (NCBI taxonomy): domain Eukaryota; kingdom Metazoa; phylum Chordata; class Mammalia; order Rodentia; family Pedetidae; genus Pedetes; species Pedetes capensis. Next base: position 36,206 of record VMDO01005577.1, read on the forward strand.
TTTGATGTTTCCTGCATTGTTTAATGTTTTCACTGTAGAATCTTTCACTGTTGCCCCTTGAAGCTTGAATTTTTTCTTCACTTCCTTAAGCTTGAGAAAAATAGAGTGTGTTCTTCCCTTTTGGTTTTCTGTCTCAGCTCTTTGCACATGTCATTATAATATTTGTTTTTGTCTTCTCAAGCTGCCTTTTGAAATCTTCTGTTTAGTTCCTTTACTTCATTGTGTCTTCCTTTTACTTTAGCTGCTGGATGTTCAAGGGCAAGTTCCAGAGGGTCTTTTGACATGTAATTTGGGCTTTTCTTTTTTTCCTGTCTTTTTAATATCCTTTTGCTTTCTTCATGAATGATATCTTTGATGTCATGCCACAACTCATCTCATCTATAATTTGTGTCTAATGCATCCAACCTGTTCTTGAGGTGATCTCTGAACTCAGGTGGGATATACTCAAGGTCATACCTTGGCTCTCACACATTTGTTCTAATTTTCTTCAGTTTAGTTTGATCTTGCATATGAGAAGTTGATGATCTGATCCACAATCAGCACCTAGTCTTGTTCTGACTTTTGATATAGAACTTTTCCATCGTCTCTTTCCATAAATGTAGTCAATTGGGTTCCTGTATGTTCCATCTGGTTAAGTCCATGTGTATAGTCACCGTTTATATTGGTGAAAAAATAAATTCGCAATGAAAAAGTCAGGATGACAAAATTCTATCATGTGATCCCCAGCATCATTTCTGTCACCACAGCCATATTTTCCAACTACTGAACTTTCTTTGTTTCCAACCTTTGCTTTACAGTCACCAGTAATTATCAGTACGTCCTGATTGCTTGTTTGATCTATTTCATATTGCAGAAGCTGGTAGCAATCCTTCCTTTCTTTATTTGTGGCCTTTGTGATGGGTGCATAAATTTGAATAATAGTTATTTTAACTGGCCTTCCTTGTAGGTGTATGGATATTATTCTATCACTGACAGCATTGTATTTCAGACAGATCTTGAGATGTCTTTTTTGATGATGAGAGCAACCCATTTCTTTTTAATTTGTCATTCCTAGCATAGCAGACCATATGATTATCTGACTCAAAATGGCCCTTACTGGTCTATTTGAACTAACTGATGCCTAGAATGTCAATGTTTACCCATAATTTGTTATGATCCACATGGTCAAATGCCTTTACAGAGTCAATAAAACATAGATAGACAACTTTCTGGTATTCTCTGTTTTTGGCTAATATCCATCTGACATCAGCAATCATGTCCCTGGTTCTACTATGCCCTCTTCTGAATCTGGCTTGTTATCCTGGCAGTTTCCTGTCAATATACTGCTGTAGTCATTTTTGAATGATCTTTAGCAAAATTTTACTTGCGTGTGATATCAATGACATTATTTGATAATTTCTGAATTTGGTTGGATCCCCTTTCTTGGGGATGGACACAAATATCAGTTCACTTGGCTGGGTAGCTGGTTTTCAAATCTCTTGGAATAAACAAGTGAATACCTCCAGTGCTGCATCTGTTTGTTGAAACATCTCAGTTGGCATTCCATCAATTCCTTGAGTCTTTTGTTTTGCCAGTTCCTTCAAGGTAGCTTCCACTTCTGCTGTTGGTACCATTGGTTCCCAATCATATCCCACCTCTTGAAATGTTTGGTCATCCACCAATTTTTTCTTGTATAATGACTCTGTGTATTCCCTCTACCTTCTTTTGATGTTTCCTGTATTATTTTATATCTTCCCTGTAGAATCCTTCACTATTGCCACTTGAAGGTTTAATTTTTTCTTTAATTTTTTTTGACTTTATACAAATAGATTGTATTCTTTCCTTTTGGTTTTTCTATCTCCAGCTCTTTTCACGTGTCAATATAATATTTGGTTATGTCTTCTTGAGTTGCCCTTTGAAATATTCTGTTTAGTTCTTTTACTTCCTCATGTTTTCCTTTTATTTTAGCTGCTCAATGTTCAGTGGCAAGTTTCAGTCTCTTTTGACATGTGATATGCTCTTTTCTTTTTTTCCTGTCTTTTTAATAACCTTTTGCTTTCCTCATGAATGATGTCTTTGATACCATCCTACAACTCATCTGGTCTTTGATCATTAGTGTCTAACTCATCCAGTCGGTTGTTGATATGGCCTCTGAATTCATATGGGATATGCTCAAGGTCAGATCTTGGCTCTACCAAACTTGTTCTAATATTCTCCAGTTTCTGTTTGAACTTGCATATGAGCAGTTGATGATCTGATCCACATTCAGCACCTGTTGCTGTTCTGACCTCTGATATTGAGATTTTCCATAGTCTCTTTCCACAAATGTAGTCAGTTTTGTTCATAATGTTTTATCTGGTAAATTTCATGTGTGTAGTCTCTGTTTATGTTGGTGAAGAAATATATTTGTAATAAAAAGTTTGTCAGTTTAACAAAGTTCTATCATGTGATCTCCAGCAATGTTATTGTCACCAAGGCCACATTTTCCAACTACTGAGTCACCTTCTTTGTTTCCAACTTTTGTCTCCCAGTCACCAGTATTATCAGTCCATCTTGATTGCATGTTTGATCAATTTCAGACTGCAGAAGCTGGTAAAAATCTTCCCTTTCTTCAATTTTGGCCTTCTTGGTGGGTGCATAAATTTGAATAATAGTCATTAACTGGCCGTCCTGTAGGCATATGGATATTATTCTATCACTGACAGCATTGTACTTTAGGACAGATGTTGAGATGTCTTTTTTGATGATGAATGCACCCTCTTTGTCTTTGTCATTCCTGGCATAATAGATCATGTGATTATTTGATTCAACATAGCCAATACCAGTCCATTTCAGCTCAGTGGTACTCAGAATGTCAATGTTTATGTGCTCCATTTCCCTTTTGACTATTTTTAATTTTCCTAGATTCATACTATGTACATTTCATGTTCTAATTATTAATGGATATTTACCATTGTTCCTTCTCATTTTGAGTCATGCCACATCAGCAAAAGTAGGTTCTCTAGTACTTTCAGAAGGAGTGCAGCTAGAAGGACTTTGAACATTTTGTATTTTGAATAGAATTTTTACCCATGCGTGATTCAGTAGCATGACACATTGATCGATCATTTAGAAAATATTGATCCTTTGAATTATGTAGATTTTCCAAACGTTGACCTTTTAAAACATAATATTAAGAAATCACATTCTTTAATATTACAGTAGACTCATTAAAAATGTTTAAATTTTGGGAAGCTGTCTCATAGTGTAGATTCTAGTTTTCCCAAAATCTCGAATTTTGCCTATAGGCTTGAATTTTGTTACTGCAAATAATACTGTCAGTGGTTTACTTGATGTAACAGGCTCTTGTCATTCATCTTCAGGATAATGCCTACCAAATCCCCAAGTCTGAATAACAATAGTTTGACTCTTAGTTATTCATTTCAAGTAAAAACAATGTTCCTGCTGGGCTTGGTGGCACCCTCCTGTAATCCTAGCAACTTGGGAAGTGGAAACAGGAGGATTGCAGATTCAAGCTTGTTCAATTTAGCAGCATGTTATCTCAAAGTAAAAATTTGGAAAGGTGAATTTAGCTCAGGAATGGAGCACTTACCTAGCACAAGTGAGGCTCCAGGCTTGATCCTCAGCACTGTTAAAAAACAACAACAATGAAAAAAAGAAAACAAACATCAACAACAAAAAACAACTTAAAGATTCTTCTATCATATATTCAAGACATCAGTTATTATGAGATTGCTAAAGGAACAATGTTGATATGCTACACTGCAAATGTTAAAGGACATATGAAGTCTCAGTTCCTGAGGGAACATTTAATTGCAACCTTCCTTTAGAGTTTCCCTTTCCTTTAGCAATGGTCCATGGGGATCCTTCCAGTGTTTTTTGTTTATCTCTTCACCTTCTTGGTGGAACCTTGTTCCCAAGTGTAGAGCAAGGAGTGAGTCTAACAAGATTCAATAGTAATATTTAAAACTCTAGTTTTTGTCCATCTCTGATGTTATCTTACGGCCCCAGTCTACTACAAGCGATGTGACTTTGATTGTGACTAATCATACCTAGTCTATTCTATTGAGGGGAGATTGCTGGACCCAGTATAATTGTATTACCAGTGTTAACTATAAGCAATCACGAGGAACTTCTAATGACCTTTTTTTCTGTTATCAATGCATTCTTCTAATTATGATAGATAACAGTTGATCTGGTTTTGATTATAAATCACCACTAGGCAAAACTTCTAAGTCATAATTTCTTTATGGGTAATCTATGAATATTTGCTTGTCTTATGGTTCACTTTGACCCTATTTTGCTCTGAGTTAACAGGTAACCTCTCTCACTGTTTAATTCTTTTACTTAAAAAAAAGTGAAAGCCATGTGTTTGACATTTGAGGTGGTAAAAGTTTTTAAATTTATTTTCTAACTGATATAAAATACATTGAAACATATATTAATTGCATCACATTGATGTTTTAGTACATGTGTACTTTGTGTAATGTTTAAGTCAGATAAAACGCTTGTCTCCTCAAAATTTTATCATTTCTTTATGGTGAACTCATTCAAAATCCTTTCTTCCAACTTTTTGCAATATGTAGTACATTATTGTTATCTCTAGTTGCCCTATTTAATAGCACACTAGAACTTTTTCCTTCTATCTAGCTGTAACTTGGGAGAAGGGCCTGGTAATCCACTCCCAAGGCAATCCCGAAACAGCCATTGAAAATCCTATGAGGGTCGCTATGAGTCGGATACCGACTCGACTGCCCCTAACAACAACAACAACAACAAGCTGTAACTTAGTGAGCACTGATCATCACATGTTCCTCATCTCCTCCCCCTGTGTCCCCAGCTCTCCCTGGTAATGTGTCTGTACCCTCTATAGTATGTGATTTCTCTTTCAGGCTCCGCTAATAAACTTGCCAACTTGTTTTTCACGGAGCTGGAGCAGATATTTGGCTTAAAAGCTTTCAGTCCAAAAGTTCGAAAGGCAGTCTGAGAAAGTGATCTTGTCCATTAGCAGGCCATTTTACCTTCAATACATTAACAAGGTATAGAAATACTGGAGAGCCTGCCGTAGCTTTCTGGAGTACTGATTTTGTCTGTTACTTTTGCCAAAGGACAGACTGTCAAGTTACTATTGAAAAGAAAGAATTTATAGCGAGTTGTGATGAGTAGTGTTCCTGACTCTTACTTTACTGTCTTTTATTTAGAATGAGATTTGAATATTCAGTGGTCCTTTGCTTTCTCTTCTTGAAATGGGAATGTCAAATGCGGGAAATGTAGATATGTCAATGGACCAAAGAAGTAGAAGCTAAAGAAAGTTTAAATAGAGCATAAGCTAATTATTTCATGGGCATCATTATAGCAGAGGATAGGTAATTTTTTTAAGGGATGCTGCAATCTGCAATCCACAAATGAGAGAGTGTTAGACCAGAACTCTTAATCTTTCAACCCTGAGATTCCTGTGCTTTTGCCTCTATGTGCTGGAACCACATGTGAGAAGTTTGATACAGTATGTGTATATGTTTAGAGGTCTACCAACACGATAAATGTAAAAGTATATCAGAAATTAAACGTATAGTGAAGATAGTATTAGATCAAGACCTGAATATATAGGAGTTTCATCTTATATGTCTAATATTAGTGTTTAGTTATTAAAATAGTTATGGTGGTTCAATATTGTTATACCATTTCATTGGGAGGGATTAATTCCAAAACTTAATTATAATTTTACCCTTTAATAACTTTAGTGGGAAAAATGATAATACTATAAGACAAGTTGGAAAGTAAAATAAGGTACATAAAGTCCAACGATAAAAGATTTACAACAAATTTATGATTTACTGCCGTGGTTAAGATTTCAAAAAGCCTTATAATGTGAGGTGAGGTATATTTAACTTTTAAATATACCTGAAACAATAAATTTGCAATCATGTGTCTCTCTCTTATTTCCCATGCTGATACTATGAAATTTCATGACTGTTTTTAACTTGAGTATATAAAAGAATGCTGATGATACTCTTCATCTACCCAAAGGCCTTAGCCATCTCTCCAGATGCAACTGTGATAATAATAATGTCTCATTCAAAACTAGGCAGAAGTTTACACTGAAGTAATTTCATCCATGGTTACTTCCCTGTGTAGCTCTTCTAATAGAATGACAATATCTATAGAGAATCTAGATTTCGGCCATTTAGATTTGAACATTTTGATTCAGCCAGATGTTCCAAACCATGGGAACTATTTTTATAGTACAATATCTAATCACTTTTTTCTAATTTTTATATTGTACTTTCATCTTATCTATCACCTGTTATTTTAGTTGTATAAGAGGTATGGTTGGCAGTTAGTTCACTTATTCTGTGTACCCAAAATACCATTGTTTTGTTACATGGGAGACAACAGAAATAGATAACTAAACTTTTCTACCACAGGTTGTTCATTTTCTGCACTTTCAGTTACCTGGGGTCAACTGTAGCTGATACAGTAAATGGAAAATTCCCAAAATAAACAATTCTTAAATTTTAAGCTGCGCATTCTTCTGAGTTGTGTGATGAAGTCTCATACTAGCCCACTCTGTCCAGGACAGTACATGAACCTCCCTTTTCCCATGTTTCCATGCTATACATGACACTTACTTGCTAGTTAGTTAGTGGCCATCTAGGTCATCAGAGCAGCTATGTGTCTCAGGTGCTTGTGTTCAAGCTTTCCTGGGCTAGTCCAACATCACAATGGTTAGGTTGTTCACCTCACTTCTTCATACATACACATTGTCATATATCATCACAAGATGGATGAATACAGTACAATAAGATATTTTGAGAGAGAAAGGGAGGAGGAGAGACTATATTCATGTAACTTTTATTACAGTATGTTATCATTGTTTTATTTTATTTGTTGTTGTTGTTGTTGTTAGGTGCCCTCGAGTTGGTATCCGACTCATAGCGACCCTCCTAGGGTTTTCAATGGCTGACTGTTTCGGGATTGCCTTGGGAGTAGATTGCCAGGTCTTTCTCCCGTTTTTGTGGTGCTGGGAATTGAACTCGGGACCTCAGAGACTGCAGCGCAGCACTCTACCAACTGAGCTAAATCCCAGCCCCCTTTATTTTATTACTAAGTATTATTGTCAATCTTGTGCTAACTTATGAAGTATATTTTATCACAGGCACATATCTATAGGAAAAACCAACCTACAGAGATTTCAGTACCATCTACTGTTTCAGACATCCACTTGGATCTTAGAGTGTATCCCTCTTGAATAAGGGAGGACTGCTGTATATTGTTTGTATCTATTACCTGTGTTTCTTAAGTTGATATTTACAAACAATTGCTTAATAATACAACTTGAATACCATTTACTTGAATGAACAAAGAATGGAATATGTTCCTCTGTAGCTAGAGATGTTGTTGTTGTTGTTAAGTGCCATTGAGTCGGTGTCCAATCAAGAGGCCCCTACCTACAACAGGCGAAACACTACTGATAGTTCTTTGATATTCATAGGGTTTTCAATGGCTGATTGTTTTTTGGGTTGCCAGGTCCTACTCTCAAGGCTACAGCAGCTGGTGTTCATAGGCAGTTTCCCATCCAAGTACCAACCAGGCCCGACCCTGCTTAGCTTCCAAGATCTGATGGGATCAGATGCCACAGTGGTATGGCTGCAGACTATAGCTAGAGATAGATAAAAATAATTCTTCTTTTCAAGAAGATGAGGACCATTCATACATTTATTTAATAATATGATAGATGAATAAGTAGATGACAGAAAAGAATGGAAAAGACTCTGGGCAGAGGAAGAGAAATAAAATTAATTATGGAGTTTTAGAAACTGTAAAGGAATATGTGCCTGCAGCCATAGCCCTGTGGCATCCGATCCCGTCAGATCTCGGAAGCTAAGCAGGGTCGGGCCTGGTTAGTACCTGGATGGGAGACAGCCTGAGAACACCAGAAGCTGTAGGCTGGGAGAAGGACCTGGCAACCCCCTCCCCCCAAAAAAAATCAATCTGCCATTGAAAACCCTATGCACAGCAGAGAAGCACTGACAATAGTGTTTCCCCTGTTGTACAGAGGGTCGCTATGAGTCGGTATCGACGGCACCTAACAACAACAACAACAACAACAAAGGAATATGTACTGAGGTATTGTCGAATATGAAGTTAGGAACATAGGCTGGGTCCTAAACAGGAAAAACTTTGAATATTACTGTAGGAAATTGGACTCTGCACTGAAAATGCTATAGAAACTTCAAGGAATACAGGAAATTACTAATCAAATTGTGTTTAAGGAAAATCATTTTGCAGTTTAATCATTTAGCAAGTATTCTAATATATCTGGTGAAAATGAATGGTCCATACTTGATTATTGGTAGTTGGATTTCAGAAGAAAAGACTAGTGCAAGAAACATTAAATATCAAATGTATGTTGATCTAGAGAACCAGCTCTATAAGTACAAGTAAGGGGGGAAATAGCTTAACCTCATACCTTGTGACTAAAATTTGGGGAGTGTTGTATACTCAATAGATTGTTGTTGTTGTTAGGTGCCGTTGAGTGGGTATCCAAATCATAATGACTACTTACAACAGGTGAAACAGTATTGTTACTGCTTTTCTGCTCTTCATAGAGCTTTCAATGGTGGATTGATTTTTGGGAGGGAGTTTCTGGGCCCTTCTCCCAAGCCTACAGCACCTGGTATTCCCAGGGGATCTCCCATCCAAGTACTAACCAGGCCTAACCCTGCTTAGTTTCTAAGATCTGCTGGGATTGGTTGCCACAGTGCTATGGCTGCAGCCATACTTAATAGATAGCACTGGTGAAATTCAGCTTCCAAAAGAGGTAATAACTAATTTAGTTTACATTAAGAGAAATATGGGCTGGGGTTTACTTCAGTTGGTAGAGTGCTTCTCTATATTCTCTGAGGACATGGGTTTGATCCCCAGTACTATAAGAATGGGAGAAGAATATGGCAATCCACTCCTGAAGCAATCCCAAAACAATCAGCCATTTGAAAACTGTAAGAGGGTTGCTGTGAGTTGGACCTGACTCTACTGCTCCTATCAATAACAAGAGAAATATAATTTCTAACATTAGGGCCATCAGAAATTTCTATTTTAGTCAAGTCACACCTGACATATTGGGTTGAATTCTAGGCCCTACAAACAAAAAGGACATTAATACACTGGAGTTTATAATGAAGAAAGTTTCTAGGATGATTGGAAATTTTTTTGGTATAGAAGTACAGAGAGTCTGGGGAATATACTGTCTTTACACATGTCAAATATAAGAGAGATTAGATTTGTTTTGTTTCATTAGAAGATTTTTTTAAAAATTTCAGAGCAATAGAGCATTTCTTAGGTAGCTAGTATATATGCAAGTTACTATATTAAGTTTTATGGGAGAAGGATGTGGCAACCCACTCCCAAGGCAATCCCGAAACAATCTGCCATTGAAAACCCTATGAGGGTTGCTATGAGTCAGACATGACTCGACAGCACCTAACAACAACATATTAAGTTTTATAGATACAAAAATGAAATAAGTGTGGTCCTTATAAGAGAAACATTTTTCTAAAGATGGACTTGTTTATGTAGACATTTAAAAAGGAGTTTAACAATAGATGAATGGATGTTTGAACAGCATTTTATGAACTTAAACTCCATAGTTTTGAAACAGTAGTTTCTTAGTAGTATTTTTTAGCTTCCTATGAAACTTCTAAGGAGAAATTCTGTGGAAATGTTTTTTTTCCCTCAGAGAACTTGTTTTATCTTTCTTGCTGAAAGTCAAATGAAGTTGACTATAGCACATTTTGCAAGGTACATGATATTAACAAATGTGTCAAACTCTTCTTGGACTCTGGGCTATATCAGATAAAGGAATCAAACATAGAAAGAGAAGTGAGTTCTCTAGGGAAGAGTTTTACTTCAAATTCTATCCAGCAGGTGGCATTTTAAAGTGTTAGCTTTTGTTTAAAGAAAAAGCTTAGATCCCATTTGCCTCAGGAGCAGGTCTTCCAAAGCAGTGGACTGCTATGCCCAAGCAGGTCTTTCAAAGCAGTGAACTGCTATGTCCACCCATTCTCTCTCATGAAATATCCTCTTGGTTATTCTTTATCTCCTTCTTCATGGAAATCATCAAATAATTGGCTAAAGAGAATTCAGTGGGTTGCTGCTGTTGGCAATGACAGAAAGTTGTTTCATATATATATATATATATATATACATATATATATATATATATATATGGTTTTCTATCTTTCATGTGTTTGATTTATACAAAAATAGAATCTGTTAAAGAAAGTATTTGTAAATCAAATATCTGATATTATATAGTATCCAGAATATACAAAGAACTTTTACAACTCAGCAATAAGAAGACACGTAATCCAATTTAAGGAATGGACAAAAGATTTGAATAGTCATTTCTCCAAGGAAGATATACAAATGACACATGAACACAATAATTTGCTGAACATTAGTAGCTATAAAGAAAATACAAATAAGAACCATAATGCGATACCATTTCATACTGATGAGGATGGCTACAACCAAAAAGATAATAAGAAATGTTGATTTGGATATACAGATATTGGAACACTCATACACTACTGTTGGGAAACCAATCTTGCTGTTTCTTAAAGTGTTAAGCATAGAGTTGAATCACATAACATAGTGATTTTACTCTTGGGTAACATATAAGAGAATTGAAAACATATTTGTAGAAACTTTTACAACAATGTTCATAGCAGCATTATTCTCAGTAGCACAAACATATTACTCTGATCTTGTAGTCCAAAAATGGGAATTATTTCCCCTAAGGAAACTCAAGGAAAAAGCAAACACTCCACAAATATAACAGAAATGTCTACCAGTTGACGAATGGAAAAACAAAATATGGTTTAGTAGTCAGCCTTTTCATTGCTATGACAAAATACCTGAGCAAAATAACTTCAAGGAGCAAGGACTCATTAGGGCTCGTTGCTTCACAGGTTTCAGTCCATCATGGCAAGGAAGGTGTGGTGGAAAAAAGCAGCTCATATTATGACATCCAGAAAGCAAAGAGAGAAAATGCTTGCACTAGTGGGATTTCTCCTTTTTCCGCTCTTATTCCGTCTAGGCACACAGCTTACTGGGTGGGGCTGCCCGCATTAAGACTGGGTCTTTCACACTTAGTTAATCCTCTCTGGAAACAGCCTCACAGATACACCCAGAAGTATGCTTTACTAATCCCCTAGGACCTTCTTAATCTAGTGAAGTTGATAATAAAGATTAGTCATCACATATAGTAGATTCACACGATGGAATATTATTCAGCCATAAAAATATTAAAGTATTAAAATACTGGAATATGGATAAAACTTTAAAACATTATTGTTTTTGTTATGTGCTGTTGAGTCAGGTTCAACTCGTAGCACCTCTATGTACAACAGAAAGAAACACTACCTGAAACGGTACTATGCCTGGCACTATGTCTGATATAACTTCTCTGCTATTCATAGGGTTTTCAATGGCTGATTATTTCAGGAATGGGCTGCTAGGTCCTTCTCCCAAACCTATAGCACCTGGTATTCCCAGTTGGTCTCCCATCACGTGAGAGCAGGTGCCAGGGTGGTATGGCTATAGACTTTTAAAATATTATAAGTGAAAGAAGCCAGATACAAAAATCCCCCACATGTAATATAAATCCATTTATATATAGTGTCTGCAGTAGGCAAATCCATGAAGACGAAAAACAGATGAGTGGTTACTGATGCAGTTTGGAGGGGTGGAAATTGAAAGAGTGACTATTAATGGGGCAACAGTTTCTTTTTTGAGTATTGAAAATGTGGAATTAGAGAGTGTCAATGTCTACACAATTTTGTGAATATACTAAAATCCATTGAATTGTACACTTTAAGATGGTAAATTTTGTCATATGTGAATTGTAGTTCAACAAAATAATAGAGTTTGTTAAATCATTTGGAAGTTGATTTTAGTGAATTGATAAAATACAAAGTATTTTGGATTCTGAAATTTAGAGTCTACCAGTAACAGTACTATCATCACTTTAATACACTATAGTTTTGCATTTGGAAGTATGTGTTAGGGGAAAATAAAAACAAACCCACTCCTGTTCTTATAGCCACATCAGGTACAGATCTTTAAATTCCATGTCCTGTATTGTTGGAATTAATATGCAGCAAAATTTCAATGAATAAACTAATCACCAAAATAATTGTTTCAAATTCATTATGAAGTTATAAGTGAATCTGATCTGAAGCCAAGCTATCAATGTTCTAAAATTATGAACTTCTCTGTAGATAAGGGTACCACACTAACACCAAAATGGCACTGTGCACTTAGTGCTCTAGGAAAGCAAACCAAAGAAGGTACATTATGTGATCTTTTGGGCTCTATTAGGATTAATAATAATGATGATGATGATGATGATGATGATGATGATGATGATGATGTATATTGTGGGAACTTAGAACCTTCTCTATGTTTATGGTTAAGAACCGTCTCTGTATTTCTGTAGCAATGAATTATTTCACCAAAAATTCAGTCTTTGATCTCTGGCTGTAAAATTTGTACCTGTTAGTGCAATGTGTTATATTTCTTACAGGATTGGTAGTGTTGGGAGTTCAGTTACTTTGGATAGCTTAATCAAAACTGAGAGATTCAGGATTTCTTCTACCCATTTATTCCTCCTGACTCAAGGTTATTTATTTCTTTTAGTGGAGCTTGGTTTCTAGTGAAATGATATCTTTTTAAACATACTAATTGTAGAAAATAATGGGTTTCATTGTGACATTTTTGTACATGTATGTAATGTACTTTGATCATATTCACCTCCATGTTACTTTCTCTGGTCTCCCCTGTGAAATGATATCTTCAGTGAGTTCAGTTTCCTCTCTGATATAACTTTCTATGATACTAATGAGTTTCTATAGATTGTTTTCCAATCATATCTTTTTACTCAGAGTTTATCATAAAGAGTCTCCAAGATTTATAGGAAGAACCATCTATTTCAGTTGTATATTGAGGAGTAAAGACTAACGTCACAGATAAGCAGAAGATACAGGCTATATCAACGGTTTGGTTTTGCTTTCTTATTAAACTTAGCAAGTAATAAGCTGAATATTTGTAAGCCTTCTTAATTTTTATTTGTCTTTAGTTGTGTGTGACTTTTAAAGCAATTATGTCATATTTCAAATAAAAATTTTCTTCCAAAAATAATCTTCTTGAGAAGCTATCCAGTAATTAGAATTTATTATCCCAAACAGTATAGTTTAACTTAATTATTTCTTCATCCAAGAAACAGTTATTAAATATGCCTAGAGAATGTAAGAGATGACGCTAAAGCAATCTCTCATCTTATTCTTCAGTGTTGATTCTAAAGCAAGATTATTCAATCTTGGCACTCCTGATGTTTTGGGCTAGATGATTTTGTATTGTAGAGTCTGTGTTGTGACTGTGTATGGTTAGGTACGTCTCTGGGCTCTATTCATTAGATGTTAGTGACAACCAAAAGTGTTTCCAGATATTGGAAATGTCCCCTGGAGAGAAAAAGTCATTCTCAGTTGAAAACCATTTCTTTACTGTCTGAATTAAAATTTTTCTAAAAAAATAAAGTGGAGAATAATTGCTACCATTGGAGCTCATGAAAGTAATGGCCATGCAACCTATTCTAAAAGAAGTGCTTCCATGAATTTTTCACAGAATGATTAACATTTTTATATAACCTATTAGGGTTATCTGTATTCTGATATATTTATTTAAAATCAAACTACTTTATACTATTTATTTACTTCCTTATTTACTTATTTTTATTTATTTATTATTTTCAGGCATGGTCTCACTGTATAACCCATGCTGGCCTGGCCCTTGTTCTGTGACCAGGTTGGTCTTGAACTTGCATTGACCCTCCTACCTAAGCCTCCTGAGTGCTGGAATTGCAGGAGTGCACCACCACACCTGGCCTCTTTATGCTTATAACTGAAATCATTTCTTGTCTTTGCTGTTTTATTGATTTCTCCTAACATGACTTGTTTTTTAACAAGACTTGCTTAATCATACTAAAATAAATTTCAATTAAAAATATTTTAGTTATCTTCTAATATCTAGATCCTTTTGTCTGTCTTTTTTCATTTTGCATAGCAGTAGGGATAGTTGATTCAAAACAATTGATGTTTATTTGACAGAAAATGCCCAGAATATTTCTAGGCATCAAATGCAAATATCAGGATATATGGCTTCCCTAATGATTTTCAGAAAATTTATGAGAATTTGACAGTGCCATAGGCACTGTGCCTGTTCTGTAAAGTAATTACCATAATGAAATTATCACAGAGCATTCTAAGCTCAACATAAAATTTAAGCATTATTACTACAAATGACACAGGCCTATTATGTGATATTCTTTTATTTGGTTTCATAAATTTTGTTTGAAATATCTGAAATTCATATAAAAATTAAAATTTGAGATTTCTAGGAAAGATGGCTGATTGGGCTGATAATCTTTCCTGAAACACTGTTCATGTCCTCAGTGCCATAGGTGTCATGTCTAATCCCAGTGATTTGGTAGGCTGAGGCAGAAGAGTCTTGAGTTCAGGCCAGAGGCAGGCTACACAACTTAGTGAGATACTGTCTCAAAAAAAAAAAAAAAAAAAAAAGGGACTGGAGGTAAAGCTCAGTGGTAGAGCACTTGCCTAGTATGCATGAAGCCCTGGGTTCCACCCTCCAGTACCATTAAAAAAAAAAGAGAGAGAGAACATAACCAAAAATAGACATGTAAACTTTGACCATAAATGAAGATATAAAAGTGACCTTAGTCCCACTCCACTTATGACAAAGACGGTTTTATAGATATTGAAAACATTAGAATGAAATTAAAGTTAGATGTCAAATGCTGATGTGTATATCCCCAATTTTAATCAAGTTTTAGGATTTGTGAAGTAAATGAGAAAATTCAGAAATACATCAGCAGTTACACTTAACATGGAAACAGCTCTAGGTATATGAGTGGTAAATACCAAAATGGAGCTAATTTTTATATTTCAGGCTACAGAATGATAGGGAGTTAGGTCCTTAGTGCTTCTAGTTGTACTATGATCTCTGTATTGGGTAATGGCTAAAGTCTAAGAGAACTACCCCAAGGAATTTGACATGGTCTCAGTACAAATGAAATCATTCAATTTGACAGGAAAATATTTGGAGACAATATATTTGAGTTTGTGTCATGTCCTTTGTATTTGGACTTTGCTATGACCCTTTGGCCCATTTCCAGAGCATCTGAAGGGATTAATAGATATTATGTTCAAGCAATTCCTTGCCTTCTAGCTCAGATTGTAGAAGTGTGTTTTAAATAATGACTTGATAATAAGGAAAATGAAGTCACACTAATCATAGCAAATAGCAGATATGTTCAAATTGGCCTTCTAACCCAACACAACTTTTTTATTGTATTGTTAGGTGCTGTCAAGAGAAATTTAGACCTGTATATAAGTACTGTCAAAAATAACTGAGATAAGTGGGGACATAAATGCAAACAAAGAATTTATTTTGGAAGAATTGCATTAGAAACTGAAGAACATTTTAAGAAAATTTTGGCACTCTGTTTTTTTTTTTTTTCTTGGTACTGGGGGGTTGAACCCAGGGCCTCGTGCTTGCATACTCTGCAAGTGCTGGACCACTGAGCTGCACCCTCAGCCCATTTTTTTACTTTTTGAGACAGTGTCTCGCTAAGCTACACAGACTGCCTCTGGTCTCGAACTTGCTTTCCTCCTGCCTCCACCTCCCGAGCTGCTGGGATTACAGGCATGTGCCACCGTGCCCGGCCAAGAAAATTTTGGCACTCTTGATGTTTGTTATTAGGTGCCATCCAGTTGGGTCTGACTCATAGTGACCGTCATGGGGTTTTCAGTGGCTGATTATTTCCAGATTGCTTCAGAAGTGTATTGCCATGTCCTTCTCCTGTCCAGCACTCTTAAGGAGATAAAAGTGATCACAGGCTCTATGACATGAAATTGAGGTAGAGAATTAAAGAATTAAAAAGACACTATAGTAAGGTTTGGGGCTGGGATTTAGCTCAGTTGGTAGAGCGCTGTGCTACAGTCTCTGAGGTCCTGAGTTCAATTCCCAGCACCACAAAAACAGCAGAAGGACCTGACAATCCACTCCCAAGGCAGTCCTGAAACAGTCAGCCATTGAAAACACTATGAGGGTCGCTATGAGTCGAATACCAACTGGACAGCACCTAACAGCAACAACAAAGTAAGGTTAAAGAAGAATTGACATAGGGGGATCAGTAAAGCTACTGAAAATAATTCAAACCACATTAGATGCAGGAAGGGGTAAAGTGAATAATGCAGTAGGTGGACTTGATCACTTAGAGAAAATGCTTGAGAAGAAAATCAGAGAGAAGGCTGTGAGAAAGAAAGATTAAAAGTTATTGTGCGAGGGCTGCCATAGTGGCACACACCTGTAATCCCAGCACTCAGGAGGCTGAGGCAGAAGGGTCGTAAATTCAAGGCCAGCCTGGGCTACATAGTGAAACCCTATCTCAAAAATAAACATAAAAAATTAAAAAGTTGATGGAAATGTTGCATTATTCCTGAAATGAAGACCTCAATCTACAGATTCAAAGGGTTTTATAAAGTCTAAGGGGAAAAAACAGTTAAACAGGTTCAGACCTGGTTAGTACTTGGATGGGAGACGACCTGGGAATGCCAGATACTGTAGGCTTGAGAGAAGGACCTGGCAACCCACTCCCAAAAAATCAATCTGCCATTGAAAACCCTACAAATAGCAGAGAGGCACTGACAAAGTGTTTTGCCTGTTCTACGTAGTGTCGCTATGAGTCAGATACCGACTTGATGGCACCTAACAACAACAACAAACTTTAAGTTGCATGCCATTCTGAGTAGTGTGATGAAATGTCACACCATCTCACTCTTTCTAACCTGAGACATGCAGCATCCTGTTGTCCAGTGCCTGCAACCATGGTGTATACATAGTTACTTATAGCCTTCTTGACTATCAGATTGAATGCCACAGTATCATAGTACTTGAGTTCAGGTAACTCTTATTTTACTAATAATGGCCCCAATGATTGTTCTTATTAGTTTCTTGGATGTTTATATTCATGTCTTTCATTAATTTGGGGAAGTTTTCAATCATTCTTCTTGCAAATATAGTATCTTCCTACAATGTGCATTATAGTCTGTTTGATGGTGCCTAGTAGATCCCTTAGGTGCTGTTTACTTTTCATCAACCTACTGGCTTTATGCCCCTAAGATTAATTTATAAATATTATTATGAATTTAGTGATTAGATTATAACTTAATTAGTAAATCATACATTGTAGTTCTATTTGTTAATTTACAAATTAAGTTGATAAATTAAAATTTATCATGGGTATATATGTAGAGGAGAAAACATAGTATATAGTCTGCCTTCTGTGTCCACAAATTCTACATTCACAGATTCGACCAATCATGAATCACAAATATTTGAAAATAGGTTCTGTGGCATACACCTATAATCCTAACTACTCAGGAAGTTGAGACAGGAGGATCACAAGCCCAAAGCCAAAGGCAGCCAGCAAAACTTAGTGGGACCCTGTCTCAAAACAAAAAAATCAACAAGGGGGACAGGGAGCACAGCTCAGTGGTAGACCATGTGACTAGAATGCACAAGGTAATTGTTTGAACCCCAACCCTAGGACTGAAAAAAAAAAACTTGAAAAAAACTACATCTATACCAAACATGTATAGACTTTTCCCTGCTCATCATTATCTCCTATGGAATAGAATATAATAGTTAGTTACATAGCATATATTTGTCTTAGGTATTATAAATACTCTAGAGATGATTTAAAGTATACAGGAAGATATGTATAGGTGATTTGCAAATACCATGCAATTTTCTAAAATAGACTTGTGCACCTATGGATTTGGGCATTTACAGAGGTTCTTAGAGCCAACTTCCCATCAGTACTGAAGGGTAACTGTATACGGTTTGTCCCTGTCTGCAGGTTTAATAATCCACTATGGGTCCTGTGATAAGGTAGACTACTCTTTACAGAAAGTGGTCTACACATCCTCTAGTTAACCTTGGGTGTTCAGGAAGAGTTTGGGAGGTGTTGTGCCACACACACACACACACACACACACACACACAGAGAGAGAGAGAGAGAGAGAGAGAGAGAGAGAGAACGAACATGACACAGAAGAATACATATGATTTGTATGTTAAAAGGATAATTTTATACCAAGAACTCTAGATAGCTTCTGGGAACTATATCATGGGTATCATGAAATTATATATCCATCTTGTCTTTCCATTTCTATTTACTCAAACCACCATAGAGAAGCTACTACAGTCTTTCTCTCTTGGACCATTACATAAACAGGCTGGATTCTTCAAGATATTTAAAGTCCTAAAGGAAGATATGGAAAAATTCATGAAAATTATATCTGAACAAAATGGAGATACCAATAAGGAGAGAGAAAACCTGAAAAGAAACTAGAAAGAAATTCTGGAACTATGGAGTATAATAACTGAGATGAAAATTCATTAGAGGGATTCAGACAGTTTGAAGAGTCAAAAGGGTCAGTGATTTGAAGACAGAGCACTGGAAATTATTGAGACTGAGGAGCTTAAAGTCAGTGGACAGAAGGAAAGTTAACAGAGCCTAAGAGACCTATGTAGTACCATCAAACAGACTACAATGCACATTGTAGGAGTGTCAGAAGGAAAAGAGGGAAAGGGAAAGTATAGAGTATTTGAAGGAATAGTGGTTTGAAACATCCTCAAATTAATGAAAGTCATGGATATAAATATCCAAGAATCTAAATGTACTCCAAATTGGATGTAATCAAAGAGGTCCACACAAAGACCACAGTCTAATGACACTGCCTGTAGAGAAAAAGATTTTTTTTTTTGTAGTATTTGGGGACAGAACCCAGAGCACTCTATCACTGAACTACACCTCCAGACACCTCCCCCCCCTTTAATTTTTTTTTTTTTTTTTTTTGAGACAGGGTCTTGGTAAGTTGCACAGGCTGTCTCTGGCCTGAAATTTGCAATTCTCCTGCTCAGCCTCTCAACTTGCTAGGATTATAGGCATGCCCCGCAGTGTCTAATGAGAAAGAGATAATCTTGAAAGTAGCAAGAGAGAAGTGTCTTGCCATATACATGGGATCTTCAATAAGATTAGGTATAGATATCTCATTAGAAAATTTGCAGGCCAGAAATTACTGGGCTACAATGTCAAAGTGCTAAAAGGAAAGAAACTATCAACCAAGATACTCATGTCTGGAAAAACAGCCCTTAAAAAATGGGGGAAAGTAAGGCATTGCTAATATCTTTAAAAGAATGATTAATTTATTGTTTTGAATCTAGAATGCGTGAAGTACTTTTTGATATCAGCAATGGAAACTGGTAGGGGTGGGGTTATAAAGGAACAGAGTTTTAGTATGTTATTTAACTTAAACTGATACAAATTCAAATTATAGTGTTATAACTTTAAGATGTTAAGTATAATCCCCATGATAACCACAAATAAAATGACTATAGAATATACACAAAAATAAATGAGAATGGAACTTAAATGTTTTCACACACACACACACACACACACACACACACACACACCAAAAAAAATAAAACAAAACAAAAACCCTTAACCACAGAAGAAGCAGTAATGCAGGAAATACAGAAAAGCCACACAGCATATAGAAAAGAAATAGGAAAATGATGTAAATCTCTTCTTCTCACAAATTATTTTAAATGTAAGTAAATTAAATTGTGCAATAAAAACAGATTGACAGAATGAATTTTTTTTAAAAATCAGTTATACATGAAAAAATGCTCAATATCCCTAGCCATTAGGGAAATGCAAATTAGAACAACTCTGGGATTTCACCTTACACCAGTAAGAATGGCCAAGATCAATAAAACAAACAACAACAAATGCTAGCAAGGTTGCGGAGAAAAGGGAATTCTCTTACATTGTTGGTGGAGCTGTAAATTGGTCCAACCACTGTGAAAATCAATATGGAGGTATCTTTAAAACTAAAAATAAATCTACTGTATGACCCAGCTATAACACTATTGCGAATTTATCCAAAGGGAGATGGGTCATCATACCACAGAGACACCTGTATCTTCATGTTCAATGCAGCACTTTTCACATTAGCAAGGATATGGAATCAACCAAAGTGCTCTTCAACAGAAGAATGGATAAAAAAAAACTATGGTACATGTACACAATGGAATACTACTCAGCAATAAAAAAAATGAAATAATGCCATTCGCAGCAAAATGGATGGAATTGGAGAAAATTATTTTAAGTGAACGAACACAAACTCAGAAAGAGAAACACCACATGTTCTCACTCATATGTGGGAGCTGAATCAAAATTATAAGAAGGAAAAATCCATACAAAGGTCGGATCATAATAAAAGAAATAAAAGCTAAGAATGGTATTATTACAGTGGTCTAGAAAATGCCTATAATAGTTCTAACAAGGTAAAAACAAAGTTCACTACAGAAAAAGTTTCTATCTTAAACAGAACTGGAACCCAAGGATATATAGAAAAATATTACCATAAAAAGACAAGTAAATAGAAGAGAAGTCTTTGATGGGGTGTGGGACGGGGGGGAGGAAGCACACAAGAGGGTAAGGGGGAACCTATATGAATAATGTACAACAAAATGCATATATGGAAATGTCACAATAAAAAGCATGTCAGAATGAATCACATTAAGGTGTACATTAAAAATTTCCAATTAAAAAATTCAGTTATTTGGTGTCTATATGATCCAATGACACATAGTGAAAAGACAGAAACATATCCCATGCAAATAATATCCAAAAACAGTCAGGGATGGCTATACTGATATCAGACAAGAGATAGAAGCAGAAGAATCATGAATTCAAGGCCAGAGGCAGCATGCGTAACTTAGCAAGACCCTGTCTCCAAATAAAAATCTAAATAATAGGCTCAGAGTGCAGCCCAGTGGTAGAGCACTTGCAAAGTATGTTCAAGGGTGCAAAGGGCCTGAGTTCAACCCCAAAGTATCACAAATACATACATACATAGATACATACATACATACATACATACATACAAACAAACTTAAACAAACCCCAAATTATATAAGGTCGGTGTATTTGAAACCAGTTGCTATGGCAGACACCTGTAATACAGCTACTTTGGAAGTTGAGGGAGGATGATTGCATGTTTGAGGTCAGAGACCATCCTACCCAACTTAGTGAGACCCTGTCTAAAGTTTCCCTTCCCTTCCTTTCCCTCTCTCTCCCTCCCTCCTTCCCTCCCTCCCTTTCTCTCTCTCACCCTCCCTCCCTCTCACTCCTTCTCTCCCCCTCTCTCTCTTTTTAAAGAGAGATGGGGCCAGGGATGCAGCTCTGTGGTGGAGAGCTTGCCTAGCATGTGTGAGACCCTAGGTTCAATTCCTGGTGTGGGAAAAAAAAGTATATATGATATTGCACAAATGCAAAATATACCAGCAAGATTAACCGATAAAAATCTCTATGATCATTTCTATAATATATATAAAGTCCAAAGACATATTTTAAGTACTTGACTACTTAAATTTGAGATTTGTGTATGTGGAAGATAGTACAGTGTAATGTTAAGCAAAATTCTACATAATGAAAGAATTTGAAAACATTCATAATATTTTTAACAGACACAGGTTATCATGTAATCTTACAAATTACTAAAAAACATGTCTAACAGAAAAATAGGAAAAGAATATGGAAGACATTTTACAGAAAAAGAAAGAAATAACAAGTGAATAAATGAAAAGACTTTTAACCCCTCATTAGTAACCACAAAAATTTAGTTAAAAATCACTCAGTTGAATTTTGCCTATCAGGTTTGCAAAAATGAACATTCACGAAATGTAGGAAAATCACTTCTTTCATTCATTTTTAATAATGTAAAGCCCTTTTGGAGCACAATTTAATAGCATCTAATACAATTTAAAAGTGTATATTCATATACTCAGCAATTTGCTTTTCTTTATTCTTTTTTATTTATAAATGTTGGTAGGGTACAGAGTAATAAGACTTTTGCTATATTCATTATGCAACTATTACATCAGTTTTACTTATACATTCATCCACTCACAATTTTATAAAACCATATTTCCTATGTGTTCATATAGTTTCGTCATGTATTTTGAGATTTTTTTCTCCCCTTTTCCCCTATACTTTATTTCACTTACCCATCCCCTTTCCCCAACCTCCACTACTCCCCACTGATCCCTTCCCCCTTCTTTCAACTTTGCTTATATTTTGCCTTCTTAGATAAGTACTATTTTTATTTTTATATATCTACATATATATAGTTTTTTTCTTCCTTTAGGTTAAATTTAGTTCCCACATATGAGTTAGAACATATAGTATTTTTCTTTTTGGGACTGGATTAGATTGCTTAAGATGATATTCTCCTGTTCCATCAATTTTACTGCAAATGATATAATTTCATTCTTCTTTATTCCTGAGTAATATTCCATGTGTGTACATACAACAGTTTTTCAATCCACTCTTCTGTTGATGGACATCTTGGTTGATTCCAAATCCTTGCAGTTGTGAGGGGTGCTGCATTAAATATGGAAATGCAGGTGTTCCTGTGGTATGACTTATTTTCCTTTGAGTATATTCCCATGAGTGGTGTAATTAGGTCATATGGCAGTTCTATTCTTAGTTTTCTAAGGTACCTTCATATTGATTTCCAAAGTGGTTGAACTAATTTGCAGTCCCACCAACAGTATAAAAGGTTCCTTTTTCTCCACATCCTTACCAGCATTATTGTTTTGTTAATCTTGGCCATTCTTACTGGAATGAGATGGAATCTCAGTATTGTTTTGATTTGCATTTCTCTAATAATAGCTAAAGGGCTGGGATTTAGCTCAGTGGGTAGAGCGCTGCGATGCAGTATCTGAGGTCCTGAGTTCAATTCCCAGCACCTTAAAAAATGGGAGAAGAGCCTGGCAATCCACTCCCAATGCAATCCCGAAGCAGTCA
Source organism: Pedetes capensis (assembly GCA_007922755.1). Lineage (NCBI taxonomy): Eukaryota > Metazoa > Chordata > Mammalia > Rodentia > Pedetidae > Pedetes > Pedetes capensis. The sequence continues at coordinate 59,208 of VMDO01005577.1, forward strand.
GCCATTGAAAACCCTATGAGGGTCGCTATGAGTTGGAAACTGACTCAATGGCACCTAACAACAAGAACAACAACAATAATAGCTAGGGGCTGGGATTTGGCTCAGTTGGTAGAGTGCTGTGCTGCAGTCTCTGAGGTCCCGAGTTCAATTCCCAGCACCACAAAAATGGGAGAAGGGCCTGGCAATCCGCTCCCAAGGCAATCCTGAAACAGTCAGCCATTGAAAACCCTATGAGGGCCGCATGAGTCTGATACCAACTCAAGGGCACCTAACAACAACAACCATAATAGCTAGGGATATTGAACATTTCTTCATGTGCTTATTGGCCATTCCTACTTCTTCATTTGAGAATTGTCCATTCAGTTCCGTTGACTATTTATTTTTTGTTGTCTTAGTGTTTGATTTCTTAAGTTTTTTTTTAAAATATATATATTCTTGAAATTAGTTCTCTGTTAGATAGGTAGTATGCAAAGATTTTTCTCCTATTCTGTGGGTTCTCCCTTTACTCTGTTGGTTGTTTCCTTTATTGTACAGAACCTTTGTGGCTTCATGTGATCCCATTTGTCATTCTTGGTGTAGTTTCTTGGGCAATTGGAATTTTGTTGAGGAAATATTTGCCAATGCCTATGTGTTGGAGTGTATTCTCTATCTTTTCTTCTAGTAGCTTTAAGGTTTCCAGTTTAATGTTGGTCTCTGATCCATTTCAAGTTGACTCTTGTACAGATTGAGAGATATGGGTCTATTTTCAGTCTTCAGCACATGGATATCTACTTTGCCCAGAACTATTTGTTGAGGAGGCTATCTTGTCTCCATTGAATGTCCTTAGCCCCTTTGCCAAAAATCAGGTGACTGTAGGTGCGTAGGTGTATCTTTGGGTCTTCAATTCTATTCCATTGATCTTCAAGCCTACTTTTGAGCCAGTAACAAGCTGTTATTGCTGCTATTGCCCTGTAGTATAGTTTGAAGTTAGGTATTGTGATACCTCCTGCACTGCTTTTGCTGCTGAGGATTGTTTTGGCCATTCACAGTTATTTGTACTTCCATATGAATTTTAGGATTGTTTTTTTCTGCTTCTGCAAAGTCTGTCGTCAGAACTTTGATGGAGATTACATTAAATCTGTAAGTCACTTTTGGTAGTATTTTTTGTTGTTGTTGTTGTTAGGTGCCATCTAGTCAGTATTTGACTCATAGCAACCCTATGTACAGCAGGCGGTACACTATTGTCAGTGCTTTTCTGTATTTGTATGGTTTTCAGTGGTGGATTGATTTTTTTTTGGGGGGGATTGGGTTGCTGGGTCCTTTTCCCAAGCCTATAGCACCTGTGTTCCCAGGCGATCTCCCATCCAAGTACTAACCAGGCTCTACCCTGCTTAGCTCCCAATATCTGATGGGATTGGATGCCACAGTGCTATGGCTGCGAACTTTGGTAATATAGCCACTTTTAAATATTAACTCTCCCAATCCATGAGCAGAGGAGGTCCTTCCATCTTCTAGTATTTTCTGCTATTTCTTTCTTTTAATGTTTTGATAGTTTCCTTGTAGATGTCTTTAGTGTCATTGGTTAGGTTGACTCCAAAATATTTGATCTTTGATGTGCTATTGTGAAGGGGATGGTTGTCTTGATTTCCTTCTCTTCTTGTTCATTATTGATGTAAAGGAAGGCTACTGATTTTTGAGTGTTAACTTTTTATCCTTCTTCTTTGCTGAAGGAGCTAATTAGCTCTATGAATTTTTTTAGTGGAATTTTGGGGTCCTTAAAATAGAGGATCATTTAGAGAATAAGGATAGTTTGACCTCTTCTTTCCCTATCTGTATTCTTTTATTTCTCTTGCCTGATTGCTCTGGCTAGGATTTCAATTACAATATTGAATGGAAAGGAGAGAGTAGATATCCTTGTGTTGTTCCTGATCTTAGGGGGAATAGTTTCAATTTTCCCCATTTAATATGATATTGGCTGTAGGTTTGTTACAAATGGCCTTAATGATATTATTTTATTTTATTTTATTTTTGTGGTACTGGGGGTTGAACCCAGGGCCTCTCGCCTGCATGCTTTGCAAGTGCTGGACTACTGAGCTGTGCCCCCAGCCTTTTTTTTTTTTTTTTTTTTTTTTTTTGAGACAGGGTTTCACTAAGTTACACAGACTGCCTCTGGTCCCAAACTTGCAATCCTCTTGCCTTTGCCTCCCCAGCTGCCGGGATTACAGGCATGTGCCACCACACCCTTAATGATGTTAAGATATGTTCCTACTATGCCCAATTTCTTTAGGACTTTTATCATGAAAGGATGTTGTATCTTGTTGATGGTTTTCTCAGCATCAATTGAGATGACGATGCAACCTTCGTCTACAAATCTCTTGATATGTTGAATTACATTAATTGATTTTCATATGTTAAGCCAGCCTTACATCTGTTAAAATAGACAGTTCAAGACAGTCCATGATATTGACAAGTTGAAGTGATTTGTATCCACCAAGCCAGGATTATTGAAGATCCTTAATAAAACACAGCATATGGAAGTAGTAAGACAACCAGGTAAAATGAAGCTGACCTGGTCATGGTGTAAGATCTTTTTAATGTGTTGCTGAATTTGGTTTGCTAGAATTTTATGGAGGATTTTCACATCAGTATTCATCAGGGAACTTGATCTATAGTTCTCTTTATTTGAAGAGTCCTTATCCAGTTTTAGTATAAGAGGGATACTGGTTTTGTAGAACGAGTTTGGAAATATCCCCTCCTTTTCTATTTTATGAAATAATTTGAGGACAATAGGCATTCATTCTTCTGTGAAGGTTTGATAAAATTCAGCTATGAACCCGTCAGGACCTGGGCTTGTCTTTGTTAAGACATTTTCTTTAACTGTCTCTAATTCAGTGAATGTAATGGATCTGCTTAATTTGCTTGTGTACTCTGGGCTTAGTTTTGGTAATTCATAAGTGTTAAGGAATTTGTCCATTTCTTCTGCATTTTTGTTTTTTTGGGAGTACAATTTCTCAAAGTGGTCTCTGATGATCTGGATTTCATTGGTATCTGTCATTATGTCTCCTTTGTCATCTCTGATTTTTTAAATTGCAGCCTTTTCTCTCTTTCTTTTGGTGAGTCTGGCTAAAGGAGTGTCAATTTTGTTGACCTTTTTGAAGAACTGGCTCTTGGTTTTGTTTATTCTTTGTATTGTCGTATTTTAGTTTCCACCTGGTTAATTTCTGCCTTGATTTTGATAACTTCTTTCTGAATACTTCCTTTGGGGTTGGCTTTTTGTTGGCCTTCTAGTGCATTAAGGTGTGCCATTAAGTTATTTAACGGGGACTTCCCTAACATATTGATGAAGGCACTTATGGCTTGGAACTTCCCTCTTAGAATTGCCTTTGCTATATCCCATAAATTTTGGTAGGGTGTGTTTTCATCCTCATTTGATTGCAAGAATTTTGAAATTTCCTCTCTGATTTCTTCAAAGACTCACTGATCATTCACAAGTGTCTTATTTAGTCTCCATGTATTTGTAATATTTCTGAAAGTTTTCTTTCTTTTGAGTCCTAGTTTTATTCCATTATGATCTGATAAGGTATAGGGAATGATTTCAATTTTTTTTTATATTGTTGAGGCCCAGTTTGTGAACTAAAATGTGGTCTATTTTAGAAAAATTTCCATGTGGTACTGAGAAGAATGTGTATTCTGCATCTGATGGGTGGAATTTTCTGTAGACATCTGTAAGGTCCAGTTGTTCTATGGTGCTGCTTAAGTCTTATTGTTTCTCTGCTGATTTTTTCCTTTCATAACCTGTCTCTTGAAGAAAGTGGGGTATTGAAATCTCCTATAATTATTGTGTCTCACCCAATGTGTTCCTTTATTTCAAATAAGGTTTGTTTTATGAAGGTAGATGCACCTAAATTTGATGAATAAATATTACATATCATTTTGAGTTCCTGGCTGACTTTTCCTTTTACTAATAGGTAGTGACCATTTTTGTCTCTTCTGATTGGTTTGAGATTGAAGTCTAAATTGTCAGAAATTAGTATCACCACTCCTTCTTTTTGGTTCCCACATGTTTGGTATGTTGTTTTCTAGCCTTTAATTTTCAGACTTTTATGGTCATTTGGATTAGGTGAGTCTCTTGAATACCCCAAATTGAGGGCTTTTGTTTTTTAATCCATTTAGCCAGTCAGTGCCTCTTGAATGGTGATTTGAGACCATTTACATTTAGGGTAATTATTGAGAGGAGATTATTATTCTAGATCATTTTGGTGTCTGTTCCTATTTTTGATTCATATTTAGCCTGCTGTATTTTTGCATTCACCTAAATCTGTTATTCATTCCTTTGAGCTTGTATTTGGGGTTGTCTTACTACTCCCATATGTTGTTTCATTAAGGATCTTCAATAATCCTGGCTTGGTGGTTACAAATCACTTCAACTTGTGAATGTCATGGACTGTCTTGAGCTGCCTATTTTAACAGATAGCTTCACTGGTTAATGTTGTCTTGGTTGGCAGTTATTCAGGATTTGAATGATGTCTTACCAAGCTTTCATTGCCTTTAAAGTTGTGGTTGAGAAGGCAGCTGTTATTCTGATGGGTTTGCCTTTGTAAGTGATTTGGCATTTCTCTTTTGCAGCTTTTAGAATAGTTTCTTTGCTCTCTAGATTTGGAATTCCAACTATAATGTGTCATGGAGAGGATCTGTTCTGTTCTACTGTATTTGGAGTTCTGGATGCTTCAGTTGTGTAAGTATCTATTTCTTCCCTTAGTTTTGGGAAATTTTCAGCTATGATTTCTTCAAAAATATATCCTAGCTCCCTAGTGTTGTTTTCAGCTCTTTCTTGAACTCCTTGAATTTGTAGGTTGCATCTCTTCATTTTATTGAAGACCTCTTGAAAGTATTGATTATCTTGCCTCGTCTTTCTTTCTTTCTTGGCATCTGAATAGATAAGATCCTCAACTTTTTCTTCAGTATCAGAGATCTTGTTTTTGGCTTTATCCCGCCTGGAAACTGAAGATTCTATTGTGGTATTTGGTGATAGACTTTGCTTTGTAATTCCAGCATTTCTGTTTGATTCTTCATAGGATCTCAATTTGTTTGCTGAATTTTTCTTCTAAATCAGATGTGTGTGTGTGCGTGTGTGTGTGTGTGTGTGTGTGTGTGTGTATATATATATATATTTTGTCCAGTGTTTCAGTTGCTATCATTGTGGTATCCTTGAGATCTTTCAACATATTCATAAGCAGGTATCTAAATTCTTTTTCTAGGATCTCTAAGAATTCAGCCACTTTAAGATAATTGTCTATTGAAGAGCTTTGGTCCTTTGGGGCTTCTCATCCAACCTGACTTTTAATGGTTCATGTATTGTTATGTTGAAGCTTGCCCATTGCTTTGTCTGGGTGCCAGGTCTAGCCAATGTAAGGATGCAAGCAGAAAAACTTTGATTTTGAAAGATAAATTTGGGAGATATTGATTACCTAGTATAACATAAACCAAGTACTAGTTGGAAATTATTGTTAGGGTGGTGATTAGAGGTTTCAATGTCTGTGGATATAGCAGGAGAAGTAGTGTAGAGTAAAGCTAGAAAGAGACCATTGGAATTAATCAATTCTTCAGAAGCCAATGCAAAATTTAAAAAATAATAATAATCATAATAATGATAAAACAATCAAACAGACAAATACACATTAAAATACAACAACCCAGAACTGCTGAATGCAGTCAGGAAAAGAAAGAAAGAAGAGAAAGGAAGAAAGGAAGGAAAGAAGGGAAGAAGGAAGGGAGGAAGGAAGGAAGGAAGGGAAAGAAGAAAGAAAGGGTACTAATATTAATAATAATAACAACAAGAAGCAGAGAGATACACATTTAAAAATAGACCCCAGAACCAGTTAACCCACTGAAAAAAAGCCAAGAAATAAGTAAAAACAATCAAATAGAAATATGCACATTAGAAAATAGAACCCCCGAACTGATTAACCCACTCAGAAAAAGAGAAGAAAAGAAAGAAATATAGTAATGATAATAGTAATAATAATAATAAAAACAATCAAACAGAGAAACACACATTAAAAAACAGAACCGAAGAACCGAAGAAAAAGAAAAAGAAAAGAAAAACAAAAACAGTCACCCCCAACTGCTCAATTTGTACTGATGAATTCATACTATGTGACTGTCACTCAGTTCCTTAAGACTTCCACCTTCTTTCCAGATGTCAAATAGCTGGTCCATCCCTTCTGGTCCCTCTCACTCATGAACTGCTAAGCTCCCCATCAGGTCCCCCAGTATAGCACCCTCAGTGGCCACTCCCTCGGTAACCTGCATAGGTGTACGTATTTCTTCTTGATGTGTACTTGGCTGGAACCCCAGTCCTGTTTCTTGCTACATCTTTTGACAAGTGTTCACTCAGGAGCCGCTGCCAGTATTATCAGTCATTGTCTGCCAATTAGCTCCCAAGATACTATGGTAAGGTGTTTTTTCCCCATGTGTCAGGCTCGGTGCTTCAACTGCTCCACATATAACAGGTGCTCCCCACACACTCCCATGCCTGTGGAATGATGGCAGGTGGCTGGCACCACTCCCTCTGGTGAGTCTCTGCCTTGGGCTCCCATACTGTGCTCCTGCTGCAGCCTCCGCAGCCAGTGCTGCACCAGCTTCTTCTCTCTGTCCTTGGCATTCCCATTTCCCAATTATGCTACAGCTCGTTCAGTCTCTTCCCAGCTAGGGATTCCTGTGGTGCCAGAGGCCTGGGAGGCAACAGTCCCTCTCCGGCTAGTAACAGTCTCCAGAGTTCCAGCAGCAGGACTATGTGGCCCTGCCAAGCTTTAAGTGCAGCAGCCGAAAGGCTGTGCACTGAGTAATGGCTGCTCCTTGTGGCTTTTTCCCAGGATGTTTTTGCTGACCTCTGCTCTTGTTTCCTGAAATACCTCTCACCAGCCAAGAGCTCTCACAGAGGCTGCTGTATCAGTTGAGATCTTTTGCCACTGCTTGCCCTGGATTGGAGACTGAGGTGTTGCTCCACCATTTCTACCTCTTCTCAGTTGTTTTAATTTCAATTTTTTGGTCTGTTGTCCCTGCATAGTCTTTTTTTCAATAATTCAAGCTGTTTTCCAATCTTTTTCTGTTCTGACTAGAGAACTTTGCATCTGTCCCTAACTGTTATCTTCCCTGGTTAAAATGTGGCTGCTGTCTGCCATCTTGAGAAATCCAGTAATTTAATTTTATACCTATATGTGAAGATCAATGTACATATTTATTGCACCATTGTATGACAAATTGAAAAAAAATCGAGATGCCCATAAGGGAGGGGTTGTTGAGTACATGCAATAGAAAATATTTGGAGTAATAGTCAACCTTTAAAAGGAATCCAATGATGTAATATTATTTGAAACAATAAAGTTAAAGAACAATAGGTGTATTGTGACTTTACATTTTAAAACAAGGTATATGTGCTTTTACATGTATGAAAATGCATAAAAATAATACTAGAATACTGTGTCTGCAACAATGGGCTTAAACATAAATAAGATTGTTTGCCTGGCGCAGAATCAGCAAGTGTTTCGATCTGCTGTACATAGGGTTGCTATGAGTCGGACTGGATTCAACGGCACCTAACAACAACAACAACAGAATACTGTACTCCGTATTGTTAGGTACTTCTCTAGATAAGAGTTTGTCAAATTAGTAAATATAGAGAAAGACTTTAATATTTTGAGCTATTCTGTATTCTTTTGAGTCTTTTATAATGACAATGTAATAAAAATTAGAAGTGCTAAGAGGATGTAGCTCAGTGGTAAAGGACTTGCTGTGCATATACATGCCCTTGGTTTGATCCCCAAACATACATACATACATACATACATACATACATACATACATAAAATTTGCAAATGGCAAATAGAAATATAATGGTCAATAAATAAACATACTTGTCTTCATAATTGTTGTTGTTGTTAGGTGCTGTCAAGTCCAACTTACAATGACACTATGTATAGCAGATGAAACACTACCCAATACTGTGCCGTGCTGGGCACTATTGTCAGTGCTTCTCTGCTCTTCGTAAGGTTTCAATGAGCAATTGTTTCAGTAGTAGGCTGCCTACAGCACCCAGTATTCCCAGGTGGTTTCCCATCCAAGTACTAACCAGGCCCAATCTTGCTGGCTTCTGAGATCAGAGGAGATCAGACGCCAGGATGATATGGCTGTAGATGCCCTCATAAATATGCAAATGAAAACATAATTGAGATTTTTTTCTGTCAAATGGATAAAAATTGAAACTATCCTGTCTTGGTTAGGTTGTTACAAAAAAACTCACAGATACTTTGTATTAGAATATGAATTTTAACGGACAGTTGATATCCTCCTCTAAAATTCTGTGTTTCCATCCTTTTACTTAAAAATTTCTTTTGTTTATATATTATTTTAAAGAGACTATTATGAATAGGGAACAATGTATGTTAGGAATGTTTTTGGAACATCATTTTTAAATTATATGTTAAAAATGACGAGAAAGGACTTGGTTAAATGAATTTTGACACAGTTATATAGCAGAAAGATAGTTCAACATATACACACACTGAAATTTGTGTAAGAATCACAGCAAGTTTTTAAAATTAGTTTTCCCCCAGAAATATTATTTTATTAGTAATTTTTAGTGTACAACTTAATAGGTATCTTGTAACATTTCCATACATGCATTTCCTTGTGTATTGCTCATGTTGACGTCCCCCATTACCCTCACATTTTACTGTAAGGGCAAAATACGTGATATTTTCTTGCTCTCATACCTCTTCTCTTTGCCCCTTACCCCTTTTCTTTAGTCCATTATCTTTCCTTGAATGGCCCCTTGTGCTTTTGTGACCTATATGTTGTAATACTGAATATATATTGAAATCTAATATCCACATATGAGAGAAAACATATAATGTTTGTCTTTCTGGTTCTGGCTTATTTCATTTAAAGTCCATTTCCCAGCAAATGCCATAAATTTGTCTTTCTTATGGTTGAATTATATCCCATGGTGTATTTATACCACAATTTCCTTATCCACTTGTCTGTTAATGGACACCTAAGTTGATTCCACCTGCAGCTGTAGCCCTGTGGCATTCGATCCCATCAGATCTC
>VMDO01005577.1:68397-90530 GCA_007922755.1 Pedetes capensis
CCTGGATGGGAGACCGCCTGGGAACACCAGAAGCTGTAGGCTTGGGAGAAGGACCTGGCAACCCCCTCCCAAAAATCAATCTGCCATTGAAAACCCTATGCACAGCAGAGAAGCACTGACAATCGTGTTTCCCCTGTTGTACAGAGGGTCGCTATGAGTCGGATACCGACTCGACGGCACCTAACAACAACAACAATAAGTTGATTCCATATTTTGGCTGTTGTGAATAATGCTCAGTAAACATGGATGAGCAAGTATCTCTGTGGTATATTAACTTATATTCTTTTGGATATATACCCACAGTGGTATTTGTCAGGTCATATGGTAGTTCTGTTTTCAGTTCTTTGAGGAACCTCCAAACTGATTTCTATAGTGGCTGCACCAACTTGCATTTCCACCAGCAGTGTAGGAAGGTTCCTTTCTTCTTGTATCCTTGCCAGCATTTGTTTTGTTAATGCTAGCCATTCTGACTGGGGTGAGATGAAAACTCAGGGTAGTTATGATTTGCATTTCTCTGATGGCTAAGGATGTTGAACATTTTTTTATGCGATTGGTGGCCAAGTGTGTTTGTTTTTTGTTTTTTAAAGAAAAGGCACATTACAAAGTGTGTCTGGTGGTCTAATTTTTCCAAGTTATGTATATGTGTGTATACAAGGTATATATTTGTTGGAAACCATATTTGTATTTCTAGATATCAATAAAAAGTTTGAAAACTACAATTCTCTGCACAATTGGATTACAATAGGCTCCTTTTTTCTTTATATATTTCTATAATGCTTGTTTTCTTATCACAGTTGTGCATTGCTTTTGTTGTCAGAAAACAACAATATAACAACTGACCTGTAAAATTTTCAGGAATCTGCCTTCCTAGTTGAAGAAAATTATTCTTTTTTTACATTAAGAGTTGGGTATTGTGTTTATGAAAGGACCTGCTCTTGTTTTCATCTCTTTCATTTTCATCATTCATAATAATAATATCTTATTGAATGTATATACTCTGTGCCAAGTGTTGTGAATTACAAACAGGATCTATTTTAATGCTAACAATGCTTAGATTCTCATTGTTTATTCAGTAGAGCAGCAGTTCTCAAACTGTCATTTCATGAGCCATTCACATGCCTAAAAAGTATTGAAGACCTTAAGCTTTTGTTTGTGTTAAGTCTATCATAAATATACCATATGAAAAATTAAATCTTAAAACTTATCTAAATAGTTACTACTTTATATAAGCCATAATAAATCTACTGCATGTTAACCTATGTAACAGGAAAAATTGGTATTTTCTACCACAAAGTGAGGAGAGTAGCATTATTTTACATTTTGTAATTCCCTGTAATGTCTGGCTTCATAGAAGATGGCTGAATTTTTATATGTAGTTCTGTATTAATTTTGTTTTGACAACTTGTTTTTGTAGATTATGTTATTCTCAGTTATCCCATGTTCTTCTCTGTCAGATTTGGCTGTCTAACTTGCTTTTGCTGGTTACATAAAAGTGCAAGTTTTTATTTTACATCTCAGAAGATGCTTTAAGAGCCATTCTTTGGTTCTCTCTTTACTCTTTGTCTCTGCTGTGTGCATGGAATGTCCCAACAAGGAGCTATTCCCTTTCTAATTTGGTTCTGGAATTAAAATGACATTAGGCAGAGTATCTGATCTGTACCAGTTACAGTAAAAATTATAACTATTTTGTAAACTAATGAGATTTAGAAGTTGTTATATTAGTTATGATACAGATTACAGAAATTGATACAATAATGGGATACTATTGCCATAAATGCACATGCAGAAGATACCTAAGATGCATAACATTTACTTTGGGGTTGGGCAGAGGGTAATTCCCATGATAAAACTTGTGATGATATTGTCATTTGAGATAACTAGAAATCAGATAATGTATCTACCAAATGACTATGTGGCAGTTTGGGAAATGAAATATTAACCAGTGTTTTTTGGTTACTATAGGTTTTATCTGAGTAAGTGTTAAAAATAGAAGTGAGCCGAGAATAGATGATTCATGTAATACTGCTCATAATGTAAAAAGATAGATCACTATAGAAAAAAGTTTGGACTTAAATCATAATTGGGATGCAAGAGTATAGAAAAATATTCCCACAAAAAGACATGCAAGTGGAAGGGAGGCCATTAGTGGAGGGGTGGGAGGGAGGAAGGAGGGGCACAAGAGGGTAAAGGGGAAGTTATCTGTACAATGTACAATGAAACACATATATGGAAATGTCACAATGAATTGCATGTCAGAATGAAACACATTAGGTTGTACATTAAAAATTTCCAATAAAAAAAGAATAAAAAGAAAAATAAGTATTAGAGAGGACGTGGGAAAAAAGGGACAACTGCACAGCATTTGTGAGAATGTGCATTAGGATGTACCTGGATTTTTTGCTAATTAGATATTATTAAAGTAATTTAATATATAGAACAAATATATACAACTTATCAATTACAAAATAAATCAAAATTTTAAATAGAAAAAAGGCCCTGTTTTATGTGTAAGTGGTTTCTCATTTATTATTGTAACATTTCTTATAAGAATACATGCATTGATCAGGTTTATGAGTCTTATCATGATAATACCATCTTAAATAACTTTTATATTAACATTTTAAATATTGCACTATATAGACTTTCTTCTTTTTCAATGTATTCTACATATTGATGACGAGAAATATTTGATTATCATATATGCTAAAGACACCATGTGAAGTTGTTTGTTTTAAATGTTTCTGCAAATAGCATGAAGTAGCAGAAAAAACATGAGCCTTCAGACAAAATAAAATCTGAGTATCAGATTTTAAAATCTGAGTATCAGAGTATCAGACAAAATAAAATACTGAGTAAAAATTTCAGAATCAATTAAAAGTTGGTACCCAGTAAATGCTTTCATTTATATGACATAGCTCAGGAAAGAAAAAACAAAGCTAAACTAAGAATGTAACTCTCCCATCTCTAGGAACTTGCAGTTAAATTTATAGTAAATCACATATCTCAAAAAGATTTGTGGATATAACTATGGGAATAAGGAGAGGACTGCAATCAGATAAACAAAAAGCCATCTAAATTTTTTAGAGTTGCACTGCCAAAAGAACTAGTAAATTCGAGTAAAAAGGACTATGATTGTTCATGACTTAGGTGCCTCCAACCTCCTATGACTAGGAAGCATCCTGGGAAAGCTGCTTAGTCACCAAGAGGGTGGTGGGAGTGGTAGAGTGGGGAGCATATTCTATAATCCCTTGTTTATAGGTTCAAGGAAAGTCAAGGACAAATGGGGCAGAATTAGCAGCCTCAGAAAGCAGATCCAGTTAAGGAATGTTCCCCATTTTCAGGGCAAGCAGGAGTCCACACAATTTCTGCACAGCAAAATTTCAGAATTAGTAGGGACAAGTCATTGGTGTGTCTTTCTTATCTGTCCCATTTCCAATTTGGAGATATTTTCCAGTTTTATTATTCCAGTTGTACTCTAATATGTTGAATATTTGATGGACAGTTAACATCTTTTTTAGTTTATAATGTCTCTAAGATGCACATATAGGATTTATTTCTTTATTTTTGTGGTACTAGAGGGCTGAACCCAGGGCCTCACATATACTTTGCCAGTGCTGTACCACCAAGCTATACCCCTCACCCCCTTTTTGAAAAATTTTAATCTTGAGACAGAGTCCCGCAAAGTTACACATGCTACCTCTGGCCTTGAACATGCAATTCGCTTGCCTTCATCTCCCAAGTCATTAGAGTTACAGATGTGCACCACCACACCCAGTTTTCACATATGGGTTTTTAATAAAGGCTATTGTAAGACATGTACTTTAAAAGTTTACTGCCATACTTAGATAGGAGTTTAGGGTTTATATCCCATGGGGAGCAGGGCGTGTGTATTTTTTTATGCAGAAGGTAAAAGCAAATACTTTGACTTGTTGGCAGATTGCATTATTATTATATTCTCAAATTACTTGTGAACTTTCCCTGTGAGAGAATTTTAATTCCCTACTCAATGATATTGGCTTAGACATGTGAGTTCATCTGTCCAATGAAATGTGAACAGAAGGAATGAATGTCACTTACAAGCAGAGTCCTTAAGGAACATCACTTTGTTCTGTCATTGCTACCTTTCCTCCACTATGAAAGCAGCATGCCCGATAGAAGTGCCACTTCTTCAACCTGACTTGCAGCTGACATGTAATTTAAGCACCAAATAATTCTTCGTAGTTTTATATCACAAAGATTTGTGATTATCACTGCAGTATGAACTAGTTTAAGTTCTCATAAGTCAGAGCTTAATTTTTGTGTTCACCTATAGAATCCTGAAAAAGATAATCCTCTAAGGTCTCCTAGAAATCATTTTTCCCTTGCACTTTACTAATGGAAGATTATTATTTGGCACTATTCCATATATGCCGCATATAATATGTATACTAGATCTTGCCTGTGACTGTACCAACCTGTTGTCCCATCTCAGATCTTAGGAAGCTAAGCAGGGTCAGGCCTGGCTAGTACTTGGATGAGAGACCACTTGGGAACACCAGGTGTTCTAGGCATGGGAGAAGGACCTGGCAGCTTACTCCCAGAGAACAATCCACCATTGAAAACCCTAAGAATAGCAGAGAAGCACTGACAAAAATGCCAGGCATGGCATGGTGTCAGGTAGTGTTGTCCATAAGGTCACTATGTATTGGACCCCACTCCACGGCACCTAACAACAACATACTAAGATCTTAATTGCTTTGTTATACAGTCAAGGCTAATAGAGATTTCACTTTGTGCTACCTATTTCATCTCATTAGTAGAGCAGAGAAATTCTCTGCGAAAGTTTTGGTTAATTTTCCTTTACACTAGCATGGTTAAATCTGGAAGCTTGGGTCTTACTCTGTTTCTTACACTTTGGACTGTAGAGACAGAGGCTTGTAGCATCTATTTGTGAATGGTTACACTGTCAAAAAACTCATGGAATGGCTTTCATATATTTCATACTACAATATCAAACATTCTTAAGAGTTTACAGGATGCTTTTCAAACATAGGGTTCTGTTTTTTATTGTTTGTTTTAAACTAAGACCTTACTACTTTCCTGCACTGCTTTATTGCTATACTCACAATTCAACCTTTAATCAGTTTGTTTTTTGGAATACTCCATGCCCAGGATATTTTCCTTTGTGAAAATCTGTTCTTTGATTTTAAAATTCCATAGCTATGTTTGAGAGATTCAGTTTTTTTAATTTAATTGAATGTAGAACCTTATCTTTTCTAAATCGAAAAAGCAAATGAGTAACTGAGTCTTAAAGATCTCTGAGGTTTGCAGCAATTATATTTCTGGAAGAAAGATATATAAAAACAGAGCATATTCATATTATTCAGCCTAAGTATTTTTACCCAATCTATGACAGAACAGTACTTGTTAACAACTCAACTGTGGCAGTGCCTATAATCTTAAATTAGTTAGGGAAAAAAAGAAATGTCATATGAGTTATATTGTAATCCATTGATCATTTACTACCCAAAACATCTTGAATTGGGGTAAACATGAGTAGAACTAGCCCTTTCAATGAGCTAGTAAATTTATGTAGAATTGAGGATTATATTCCTCAGTTGCTCAAAGCTGACATGAATTGAACTTTGGCACCCAAGAAGTTGGCACCAAAAATGACTAGCAAAGCTAGTCAGAGTCATTAATTTCTAAAGTTTAGCTGATTGACACTGAGTGCATCTGTTCCTTGAAATGCTGTTCTCTTAGCATATTAATATCCCTGCACAGAGGGCCTCTGTCCATGTTATGTGAAAATGGCAGGGTCTTTTGTCTTCTTGTCACACTAGCTAACTGGAGTCAAGCACTCAAACTTGAAACTAATTTTTTTCAGTGTGGATAAGTATTTATAAAACTTTTTTTGGATATCTAGTAATTGGACAATTAGATAAGCTATTCATATAATTGAAAAGGAGCCAATGATTATTTTTCAAGGGTTTTTGGAAAGCATTATTTAGCTGATTCATTGGATTTTTGTCATCCTTGCCAATTGTGCTATTGTTATGAGATTTTTAGAAAAGAATTTGTGTAGTATTCAGTGCAGAACCTTAGAGTTCTCTTAATGTCAGGGAAAGGACCCCAGGAGATTTCAAGAACTGGCTGTCTTGTAAATTAAGATATCACAGAGGTCTGGAACTCTTTCTAGCTTATGAATTAAAGCTAAAATATAGAAAGTAATATATTCTCATTCATATTTGAATATCTGATTAGCTATTTACCTCCTATAACATAATTTTTGGTTTTCTCAATGTGTTAGAAAACAAGAAATGGCAATGTTAAGTAAGTTATTAAAATCAAATATGGCTGTAAAAGAGACTTGAGGATTAGAATTGACTATTAAGTTCAGGTTTAGTCAATAAGATTGTAAGTCTGTCAAAAAGCTAAACTTATCTTAAATTGTCCTATAGAAAGATGTTATCTAACAGTTTCAGTGTTTCCCCTGGCATAGTAGTGTTACTATCACTAGAGAACTTGTTAGAAATGCAAAATCTTGAGCCTGCATACCCACTTCTGAATTAAAAACCCCGCTGTCTCTGTTTTAATGAGTCCTTCAGATAATTCTGATGTGTGCTAAAGTTTAAGAACCACTCATCTAGAACTAAATCCTCTTCTACTTTATTCAAATTAGAATATACATGGATCAATTATCTTGCTTTTATTTTATAATCTAAAAAAGATGCTGACAAGCTGGAATACTTCCAAAAGAAAATTCTGTGGTATTGAAGTGACTAGAAACTAAATTCAATGGGAATATTTGAATGAAATTCACTAGAAACTAAATCTTTTGTAGATATTTTGGAGAAATTTGCTTTATTTATCTTAGATCAAAACATAAAGGGCTAAAGCCTACAATCCTTGCCTTTAGTTGTAGACATTTGTGTTAAGTTGTAAATATCCTTTTAATAGTGATATTGTGGTAATTGTTCATGTGCACAGAGGAAACAGAACTTCCATGTCATATTAGTCTGGTCCCTTTTCAGTGAAAGTATAGCCTTTTAAAATCTCAGTTATATGTAGCAGTTTGTTTCTCCATTACCCAAGGCCTATACCTGTATTGGTATTAAAATCTGTTATGTAGGAATTAGGTAATTCTGGCCTCATGTCCTTCTGAGATTTGAGCCAGATCAGCTTGTCATCTTACTCTGCTGGCTTTTAGTTTCTTGCTCATTTCTAGCAACTGGAAACTTCTTTTGTTATTTTTTGAGCATATATATATATATATATATATATATATATATATATATTATTTTTTAAATGTCAACCCGATCTGCTGTATTTCCAGAGATAAAATTCCTTGGTCAGTTAAAATTTTCCAGTTTCCTACTAGTAATACCTGCATGTGTGTAAATGTAAAGTAGGTATAAATACCTTATAAATTTATAGTTTTATATAATAATATAAAATATATGTATATAATAAGCATATAGTTATGCAACTAGAAATCTAAAAATTATAACTTAAATATGAACGATTACAGCCAATAGAATTGAAATTGACATTAGCATAATAAGATTATGTTCTTTTGATAAAACTAAATTGCTATATCCAACATGAATATTGTACTAAATTTCAAGATGTGGTATGTTATTTCTTTTACTTTTTTAACCTATAGTGAGGCTGTCTTTGCATTGTTTATCAGACTAATTTGACTTTCATCTAATACAGCTGCTTAAGGTCTCTCTCTATAAATATGTAGCTTTTTGCATATGACAAAAATGTTTCTTACTTGATACCAAGTTAATTATAAATACAAATGCAAGTTGAAGCACTGACATCACCTCATTTTCTGTTATAAATATAAACATTCAAATGAAACAGACCACACTTATTTTATCTTTTTTAGACAATCATCAAAAAGCAAAACAACCCTTTTAGAAATGTCCCATCAAGAACCATGGGATCTGTTGCTAGAAATGAATTTGATAACCCATAATCTGCGACATACACTATCATCTGTAGTTATCCATGGGGGATTGGGTCCAGTATTACCACCGCCCCCAACAAATAGACACCAAAATGTGTGGCTACTCAAGTCCCTTTCTTTAAATGGGATTTAGTATTTGCATATAACTTGCATACATCCTCCATATACTTTAAATAATATCTAGATTACTTATATCTCATACAATGTAAATGCTACATAAATAATTGTTTATATAGTTGATCAGGGAATAGTACCAAGGGGAAAATTCTATAAATATTTAGATCAGATGCAATATTATTTTTCCAAAAATTTTAATCTGTAGTTGGTTGAATTCATGGCTGTGGAAACCATGGATATGGAAGAGTGACTACATTGTGACATGGCTGCTTCAATTAAGAAGAGTGTCTTCTGGGTATATTTGCAAATGGAAGAGTAGGCAGTTTAAACTTTTGTCCCTCTATAAAAACATAAAAAAAAAATTAGCAGAAACTATCAGAATCAACTTTGTCAGAACTCTGGAAAATAGTTAAAGATTTAGAGCAGCCAAATAAATACCAAATCAAGATGATGGCAACTTTGAAATGGTTGATAATAGTGTAGAATTACTTGACCTTGCCCCACTCCCATAGTGGTGGCATCTTTGACGTAGGGGTAGTCCACACACCCAGTTCATTAGTTTCACAAGGGAGCAGAGCATGTTTTATACTACAAATTATTGTATATGTCTGTTTTAGCCTCTTCCTTCCTTCCTTCCTTCCTTTCTTTCTTTCTTTCTTTCTTTCTTTCTTTCTTTCTTTCTTTCTTTCTTTCTTTCTTGTACTGGGGTGATTAAACCCAGGGCATGCTTGGTTAGCAGTCATCCACTGAGCCACATCCGCAGTCCTCCCTGCCACATCCGCAGTCCTCCCTTTTTCACTTATTTTGAGACAGGGTCTTGTTAAGTTGGGCAGGCTGCCTCTGGTCTCAAAATTGTGATCCTCCTGTCTCACCCTCCTGAATCACTGGAATTATAGCTGTGTGCCACTATACCTGGCTTGTTTTAGCCTGTTTAGAACTATCTGCTGCATAGTACCTCTCTTTGTTCTGTGGAACTTGGAACTCAGAATGAAATTCAAAGATGATACAAAGTGAACAAACAACTGATAGGTGCCTGCATAGCACAGACATATGGTAGACCACCTAAAGTCCAAGAGGAAAAATTAAGGGAGATTCTTTGGGAAATTCAGACATTCAAAAGTGCCTTTATGCCAGGAAATTTAGAAAGCCACATGTATATTCATGGCAGTATGCTCAGAAAAGACTTAAGAAGATTCTAATCTTTCACTTCATACTGATCTCTGGGCTCTGTGCAAGCTGGATAAGTGTTAAGTGCCCCAGCAGATACCGAATTTGCAATGACTGAGGCAGGCGTTTGATTGTTTTCATTTGTTTTGTTTTGCTTTGCTTTGCTTTGCTTTTTTGTTTATCTTGGGTTTATTTGTTTTTGTTTTCTTTGTTTTGCTCCTAGCATTGAAGGAAATTTGTGGCAAAAATTTCGCTCTATACATGGTAAAAATTACAGAATTTGTCTGGGTGCAGTGGCACATGCCTATAATCACAGCTACTCAGGAGGCTGAGGCAGGAAGATTATATGTTCAAAGCAAGAGGCAGCTTGAGGCCCTGGGTTCAACCTCAGTACTGAAAAAAAATTCTGACCACATATGAAAAGTAAAAATAGTCTTTGAAAAAAATAGTTTGGAGTAGTCACCAAACTATACCCTTCAACATTCAGAATACAACAAAACCTGTGAAAATTTGTGGATCTGACTTGCAAAGTTACTGGATTATAATAGCCAAGCATGTTGTTTTAATCACAGATGACATAGTATAAAACAAAACAGGAAAATATAGCCTGTTCAAAGAAACAGAATATATTGACAAAAGCTGTCACTGAAAAAGTTCAAAGATTTTAAACAAAAATCTTAAGTGTGTTAAAAGAGCTAAAATGAAATAGAGACAAGGAACTAAAGGAAATCAGTAAAAAGGTATGTGACTGAAAAGAGAGTATTAATAAAGAGATAAAAATTATTTTAAAAAGTAAAATTCTCAAGCCAAAAAGTACCATGACTGCCGTGGAAAATTCACAAGAGGGATTTGTCAGCAAATGTGCATGATCGGAATCAAGAATCAGCAAATTCAAAGATAGTACATTTAATATTATCTAGTATTTGGAGAAAGAAAAAAGAATGAATAGATATAAACTGAGCATGATGGGTTTATTGGGCACTCTAAAGCAAACCATGATACATGTCACAGGGCCCTAAAAGAAGAGAGAGAGAAGCAGAAAGAATGTCTCAAGAAATTATGGTTGAATATTTCCCAAATTTAATAAAGATATGGATCTACAAATCCAAGAAGTTCTATGAGCTCCAAGTATGTTAAACCCAAACGACCCACTAAAACTCGTTATATATAAACTGTCAAAAGCCACAGAGGGAATCCTG
The DNA here is from genome assembly GCA_007922755.1 of Pedetes capensis. NCBI lineage: Eukaryota > Metazoa > Chordata > Mammalia > Rodentia > Pedetidae > Pedetes > Pedetes capensis. The sequence goes on from VMDO01005577.1 coordinate 78,838, forward strand.
AAAACAGCAAATGAGAAATGGTTTGTCACATAAAGAGATCCTTAATAAGATGATTAGTGGTTTTCTCATCAGAAATCTTGAAGATCAAAAGGCACTAGGTTGATACATTCAATGTGCTAAAAACAAAAACAAGAATTCTATATCTTGTCAGAATATCCTTCAAAAATCAGATAGATATTAAATCATTTATCGATCAGTCAAATCTAGGAGTGTTTATCACTATTTGACTTGTTTTATAAGAAATGATAACAGAGTTCTTTATGTTGAAATGAAAGGACACTGTATAATGGGTACTGCTTTGAGTTCAAGGCAGTATGAAGAAATAAAATCTCTTGCAAAAGTAAATATATGGGCAAATATCAAAAACAGCAATATAGTTTTTGTTTATAATTACATATTTCATCCCTATAAGGTTCAATGTTATTGAACACAAAATATTTGGAATTGTAATTTGTGACAAGATAAAGATAATCTAGAATCACACACATTATCTAAACACATTCAAAAAGGATTAGAAAATCTTAATAGACATATAATAAAGGGTAAAATTAGTAATTTAAAAATTACCCCCATAAAGCCTGGCATTGAATAGACTTACTGCTGAATTCATTGACATTTAAAGAAGACTAAACACCAGTTCTTCTTAAGCTCTTCCAAAAAGTAGAAGAGAAGGGAATGCTTCCTAACTCATTACATAAAATGAGATTTTGTTTGCTTAAAATTTTATTCTTTTGAGCTGGGCACAGTAGCACATACCTTTAATCCCTCAGGAAGTGGATCCAGAAGAATCACAAGTTCGAATCCAGAGACAGATTGTGTAATTTAGTGAGACCCTGATTCAAAATAAAAAATAAAAATTGGGCTTGTGGTTCAGGCCAGTGGTAGAAGATTTGTAAATGTATCTGTGAGGCCCTGGGTTCAACTATGAAGTACCATAATTTTTTTTCTGTGTTTTTAAAGGATATTTAAAATTTATTTATTTATTTATTTATTTTTATTGAAAAATTTTAATATACAACTTAATGTGTTTCATTCTGACATGTATTTCATTGTGACATTTTCATATATGTGTTTCATTATACATTGCTCACATAACTTCCCCCTTACCCTCTTGTGCTCTTCTTCCCCCTCCCCACCCCACCAATGGCCTCCTTTCTACTTGTATGTCTTTTTGTGGGAATATTTATCTATACACGTGCATCTCAATTTTGATTTAAGTCCAATCTTTTTTCTATAGTGTTCTATCAATTTACATTCTCAGCAGTATTACATGAATAATCAACTCCATTTGCTTTATTGCCATCCTTTGGTATTATTGGTACTACTACTACTACTACTACTACTACTACTACTGCTATTATTATTTCCTAAACTATTAAAGTTAGGTTGTTTACTTTGAGGTTGACCTCTCTCTGATTCCTCACACCTCATTGGCCCTCCTCCCCCTCCCATCTTTTCCCATCATTGGTTCCTTTTGTTAGTTGCCTCTCTCCTTCTTTCCACTCCTTAAGTTGTCCCTTCTCTGCTAAGTTTACACGAGCTTTCTGTTATGTTCCAATTTATGTATAGGATTTTTTCCTCCTTTTAAGTTTGATTCAGCTCCCACATACAAGTAAGAACATGTGGTATTTCTCTTTTTGGGCTTGTGTTCATTCACTTAAGATAATTTTCTCCAATTCCATCCATTTTGCTACAAATGACATAATTTCATTTTTTTATTGCTGAGTAGTATTCCATTGTGTATATGTACCATAATTTTTTTATCCATTCTTCTGTTAATGGGCACTTTGGTTGATTCCATATCCTTGCTATTATGAAAAGTGCTGCATTGAACATGGAGATGCAGGTGTCTCTGTGGTATGATGCCTCATCTCCCTTTGGGTATATTCCCAATAGTGTTATAGCTGGGTCATATGATAGATCTGTTTTTAGTTTTCTGAGGTACCTCCATCTTGATTTCCAAAGTGGTTGAACGAATTTACAACTCCACCAGGAGTATAAGAAGGTTCTCTTTTCTCCACAGCCTTGCCCACATTTGTTGTTATTTGTTTTATAGATCTTGGCCATTCTTATCGGAGTAAGGTGGAATCTCAGCATTGTTTTGATTTGCATTTCCCTAATGGCTAGAGGTATTGAGCATTTTTTTTTCATGTGTTTCATGGCTTTATGGGCTTCTTCATTTGAGAACCGTCTGTTCAGTTCCTTTGCCCACTTGGATATTGGGTTATTTGTTTTCTTAGGAATTATTGAGGCTATTTTTGTGTACTAGAATGTTGTCTATTTTAGAGAAAGTTCCATGTGGTGCTGGGAAGAATGTGTATTCCTCATCAGATGGATGGAATATTCTGTAGATATCTGTGATTTCCAGTTGGTCTAAGGTGCAAATTAAGCTTGTATTTTTCTCTGTCGATTTTTTGTTTTGATGACCTGTCTCTTGGTGAAAGTGGGGTATAGAAGTCTCCTGTAATTATTGTGTCTAGTCCAACGTATTCATTTATTTCCTATAAATTTGTTTTATGAAGCTAGGTGACTGTGTATTTGGAGACTATATGTTAAGTAATGTTATGTAATGTTATTGATTCCTTGTTAATTGTTACTTTTAGTAACATGTAGTGTCCTTCTTTATCTCTTCTAATTAGTTTTGGATTGAAAGTTAACCTATCTGAAATTAGTATTACAACAACTGCTTACTGCACCCCCCCCACCCCCCCCTGCCTTGGTATATTGTTGTCCAGCCCTTAATTCTCAACCTTTTAGTCTTTGTGGCTAAGGTGAGTCTCTTTAATGACACATATTGAGGGTTTATATTTTTTCATCCAGTTGGCCAGTCTATGTCTCTTAATTGGTGAGTTAAGACCATTTACATTAATAGTCATTATTGAGAAGTGTGTATTGTTATGTATCCAGTCATTACTTGTTGCTGGTTGTTGATTCATGCTTACTTTATTGCTTTCTTGACTTCCTCTCATGTTAATTGTTCAGTTCTTTGATCTTCTATGTAGGGCTGTCTTATCTCACCTGAATATGGTAACTGATTGAGGATCCTCTGTAAAGCTAGTTTGGTGGTTACAAATTGTTTGAATGTGTCAGTATCATGGAATGTCTTATACTCCTTACCTATTTTCAAAGATAACTTTGCTGGGTATTGTATTCTTGGTTGGAAGTTGTTCTTTTTTCAGAACGTGAATTATATGTGTTCAGGACTTTCCAGCTTTCAATGTTGATGTGGAGAAGTCTGTAGTTATTTTAATGGGTTTGCCTTTAAACATTAGTTGAGGTTTTTCCCTAGCTGCTTTCAAAATTGCTTAATATTACCAAATAAAAGATAGAGAAGACTTAGATGCGGAGGGTGGGGGGGGGAAGCATAGGGGAGGGTAAGGGGGAACCTATATGAATAATGTACATCAAAATGCATATATGGAAATGTCACAATGAAAAGCATATCAGAATGAATCACATTAAGGTGTACATTAAAAATTTCCCATAAAAAATAAAAAAATAAAAGAAAAGAAAATTGCTTCTCTGGTGTCCAACCTAAGCATTTGTACAATATGTTGTGGGGAGAATCTGTTTTGATTTACTCTGGGTGGGGTTCTGAATGTTTCAGTTTTGTAAATATCCAGGTCCTGGATTATCTGAAAAATTTTCCTTGAGGTTGTCATAAAGTAAATTTCCTAATCCTCTGGTGGGCCTTTCTTCTCCTTCAGGGACACCCTGAATTCTTAAATTTCATTTTTCTTTCTGTCTGAGGCCTCTTGGAAATCCAGCTGATATTGTTTCATCATTTTTTTTCCAACTGGGTTTGCATGTACTTAATATCTTGTATTGACTCCTCCATATCTGATGTTCATTGTTCAGCCTCATCCAGTCTTGATGATGAGGATTCTGTTACAGAGTTTAATTCATTCAGCTTGCCTTGCATGTCAAGGATTGCTGCTTGGTTTTTCCTGTTTCTAGCTGCAAGGAGAGTACAAACTCCAGATGAGATACCTTCTTCTCAGGGTTTTCAAGGGTAACGGTGTTAGTTTTGATTTCTCTTAGCATACTAATAACCAAAACTCTGAATTCTGATTCAGACATCACTAGAAATCAGAATTGTTTGGTGGTGTCTGTTAAGAAGATTTGGTCTGTGGGGTCTTCACATCCAGCGTGCCCTTTCATGTTTCGTGTATTTTTTTTGCTGAGGCTTGCCCATTACTTTGTCTGGGAATTAGGATCCATCTCCTCCAAGTGTGAAGAGCTTCTTCCTCTGGTGTTCCTTTGAGTTTGGGTGATGATGAATCTCTGACACTTTTTTCTCACTCCCCTGCCCCTTAGTTTGCAGCCTCAGAGCCTGTTGGCCAGGATCTGCTGCAGGCTTTGTACTCATTACAGCCCCCTGCAGTTTCCCTCTGTTGCGTGTTCCTAATCCCTGATTGGTAAGTCCTCAGTTGTCTGGACTACTGGGCTCTTACTCTGAATTGCCAGCCCTACCTGACTCAAGATGAACCTTGTTCTGAACCTCTTCTCCTAGGTTCAGGGAATCATCAGCTTGTGTTGCTCTTCTCTGTGCCCTGGACTCTCCAATCCTCAGTTTCCCACTCTCCAGTTCACTATTCCAATGGGATTGGAGGCAGGGATGCAACAGACTGTTTCTTTACTGGGGGAGGAGGAGGGAGAGAAGATGGGGAAAGAAGAGGGAATAAGAAGAAAGAGAAAAGAACTAATAAAAATAAAAATTAAAAAATGAGCTATTAATCATAAAAAGAATTTTAAAAGAGAGAAAATAAGAGAAAAGAAAAAAGAAAAAATATTAAATGACCATACACACCAAACAACACAGAAAAGAACCAGAAGGAAAACAGCATCACATCAGAACAGAGAAAACATCTCATAAGAGGTATCAGTGGAAAAGAAACATGAATGAGGCAGTAGCATATACTAGAGAACTCAGGTTTGACTGCCTTTCCTACTACCAGCCTTCTGAGAAGGTCCTGCTTTACTTCCCACATGCGTGTACCCTTGCCCGGCGTTTTGTAGTCTCTCCTTCCTGTCTGTTGCTGTCAGGAGAAGCTGTGCAGGTCGTCCAACTTCAACCCTACTGATGCCTTTGTCTACAGATCCATCTTCATTTTTCTCTTGTACAAATTTTCCTAAGCAGTGAAGATAGCTTTATTTTGAGATTTCTCAGTTCTGCTGCAGGGAAGGGGATTTTCCCTATCCACTCTCTTGCTGAAAGTAGGGAGGTTTGGGGGGAGGGGTTTCTGTGCAGTATCCCTCAGGTGGGGGATAGTGGCAGAAAGTACTGTGCCAGTCTCTCTGGTTGAATCTAGTTACAGGGTGCCCTCAGAGATCTGCCCTGTGGGATGTTCTGCCCATGTCATGCTAGCAGAGAGGCAGTATGACTTGTGCTGTCTTTCTGAGAGTTCTGTCTCCTCTACGGAGCTTGGGCACCAAGATTCCAGTTCAGAGAGCACAGCCCCAGCCCCTATGGTGGGCTGCGCAAGTCAGATCTCAATGCCAGGCCCTCTGCCCACTTTTGTGTTCCAAATCCCACTGCACTCTCTTGGCATCCCACCCTGAAGTGGGTGGGATGATATCGGTCCACCCCCAGTGAATCCCAGGTTCATGTGCCGTGGAGGAGTCACACTGCAAAACTGTCCTGCCCACAAAGTGCACTGCTGGGATCTCTACAGTGGCAGGGGAGTGGTGGCCATGCTGCGGCTGCTGGCTGTTGCTACTATCCAGGTTGTGCAGGCCCCAGTTCCCACCATGGTTACTTGCTGATCCCATGCTGAGGTGAGTGGGATGATATTGTTCCACCCCCGGTGGATCTGAGGCCTGCACTCCTGCGTGGGACTTTCGCACCACTGCTCTTGCACAAACTGCATGAGTGGGCATGGCATATGGTGGCTGTGCCTGGCACCCCAGCCAAACTCACCAGTTGCTCTCTGTAGGAAGTGCTGCCATTGTCTTATCCACAGGATGTTGACAGGTTGCCAGGGTTGTACTGTGTGGTGGATCTGAGCTCCAGATGCCCGCATGGAATTGTCCCTGGGTGGTATTCTCTTGGTGCCCTGCGATCTGGGCAATGGGGGGTCATCCACTTGGGTTTCTCTAGTTCTTCTCCACTTTGTATTGCAATCTCATTGTCCTCCTGGTTCTCTCCGCTGTCTGTGCAGTCCACATATGGAAGGAATTATTGGTGAGATTCCTGGTGGCTATTGGTGAGTTTCCTAGAGGCTCTGTGCAGCTGCTAATTTTCTCTTCCTGTTCAAACAAATCTTCACATTTCTGCTAGCGCACTCTCACTGACCTGCCACACTGATTCCTCCCTATTTAAACTTTTTCTGACATTGGTGGTATTTAACCTGTGGACCCTCCCCCATCCAATATATATATATATATGTATATATATATGTATATGTATATATATGTATATATATATGTATATGTATATATATATATACACACACATACACACACACATATATATTGTATATATATGTATATATATATGTATGTGTGTGTTAGGTGCTGTCGGGTCGGTATCCGATTCATAACGACCCTTATAGGGTTTTCAATGGCTGAGTGCTTCGGGATTGCCTTGGGAGTGGATTGCCAGGCCCTTCTCCCATTTTTGCGGTGCTGGGAATCGAACTTGGGACCTCAGAGACTGCAGCGCAGCGTTCCACCCACTGAGCTAAATCCCAGCCCATACACACACACACACACACACACACACACACACACACACACACACATTTCCCTACCTCTTATCAAACATATTACACTGTCTGACTAATCAATATGTGTTCTAAAGCATTGTTTAAGCTCTCCTTTTACTCTGAGTCAGAAAGCAGGTATTATCTGTCCACCATCTTTCTCTCTATTTTAAAAATTCTTGTGTGATCAATTTTATTACATTCTTGAAAATGCCATTTCTGTTGAAAAATCATCTGTTGATTCTCCAGCAAGATAACAGATTTGAAGCAGCCACTGTAGTATTGCAGAGCCAAATCAGAGAATAGGGGTCCCTGCTTTGTCCAGAGATGAGTAATAAGTGAACCAACTTCTTAATGGAGGTGATAGGCCAACTTTGGAGCGCAGACAACAAGGATCTGGCCCAGCAAAACCAAGTAAATGAGATCTCCCTAAGACACATAATACCCCACATTTCCCTGAAGCAAAAGTAGCTTTTCCAAAAAGGTAAGCCAAACACTCATTGCCTTGCAGAGTATACAGGCAACAAGTAGGGTCCAATACCTGGAAAGTGACCCTGCAATCAAAGTATATAGCCATTGCTGGGGGACAGGGGAACAGACATTTGTGGGACATGAGCTAATTCGAAGTACTTTCACTGTGTCCACTACCTGAATCCCCAGCATAAGGAGAAATTGAGCCTTCATTCAAGCCTAACCCATAAATAGGAAAGCAGTCAGGTGTGCTGTGGAACTGGTCTGATGAAATTTCACAGTTTGGAACATCTGTATAAGAGTTCCTCCTAAATGATTCAACCACAGGCTGATTTCTGAAATTCACAGCATGAGTCACTGAGTGCATTGGATTGGTGGGAGCTGACAGAAGAACAGGGACCCTTAACAAAGCTGTGACAGAATGAAGATATTGAAGCAGGAACACTGCAGCGATCACAGAATTCTGATAGTGTGCAAAACCATAAAGCCAAAGAGATGACCCCACAGGCATGTTGAGTGAATGTTTAAGTTTACTTGCCCCCAGACAGTTGGTCTGAGATTATGAAGAAAGAAAGCGGTAACTGCTAACTGATAAGATTTTTCCCTTCTTTTCCTTTTTAGTTTTTTCTTTTTCCTTCGTTCACCTTTTTCTTTCATTCTATACATTCTCCTTCTCATTAACTCTCTTTCCTCTTTTTATCTCTATTCATCTACAATCTTTCACCCCTCAGACCTTGGATAACCTCATTACCATCCTTAATTGCCTAAGTTCTTTACTATCAAAGTGTTACAAGTCACCTTAACTCTATTTATTAAAGTAACAGGCACCCTTATTCCTATTAAGTGATTAAGGTAACAGATGTTTAAATCACAATTCAGAAACACACAGAAAATGAAACACTCATTTGATGAGATGCCTCCAGACAACTATGACCCCTTATAAACTGATATTAAGCAAGCAGGCATGATATATTTTCCAGGTAAAGAATTTAAAACTTTTCTTATTAAAATGATAACTGATCTTAAAGAAAACACAAGTCAGCAGATGAATGCACTTCCCCCAAAATTGTCTAATGGAGAAGAAAAATTTAGCAGAGAACTTGAAGCCTTGAGGAATAAAACTGCCAAACAAATTTTGAAAATGAAATACACAATAAATCAAGTAAAAGGTGCATTTGAAAGCAATACTTGTAAACTGGGCCAAGCAGGAGCTGGAATATCAGGGCTGGAATACAAGGTTGAAGAATTAACTCAGTCCTATATTAACAAGAAAATAAAAAGGAATATAACTTTAATTTTTAAGAAAAGATGCAGAGGTGCAATCTAAGAATTAACAGTATACAAGAAGGTTCAGATGCTGTAACTAAAGATTTAGAAAATATTTTATCAAAATAATACTATAAAAGTTTCCAAATCTAAGTGAAAAAATAGACATCCAAACAACATAGGTATTCAGAACTCCATACAGACCCAACCAGAATAGATCCTCTCTTTGTTACATTATAGTTGGAATACTAAAGCTACAAGGGAAAGAAGTAATTTTAAAGGCTGCAAAAATACCAGCTTACATATAAAAGCATCTCCATAAGAATAACCTCAGTTCTCTCAACAGTAACTCAAAAAGCTAGGAAAGCATAGTGAAATCTTTCAAGCATTGGAATCAAATAACTGCCAACTATGACCTTTATATCCAGCTAAGTTATCTTTTAAAATAGAAGGAGAAATAAAGATCTTTCAAGACATAAACAATTTATGACCAGCAAACCAGCACGTCAGAGGATATAGAAAGGACCTTTACATACAGAAGGAGAAAGACAGGTACAAACATGAGATCACAAGGTCACACAGACATAGTTCTAGAAACACAAGGCAGCAAACTCCCAACTTGAACAATATGAATTGGGGAGAAATTAAGGATCAATCAACATTCAAACCAATGACAATAACACTCAATAAACCTACACATAACAGATCCTATTGATTAATAACTCTAAATGTTAATGATCTAAACACTCATTTTAAGCAACACAGATACAGCTGACTGTATTAAGGCAGAGGATTCAACAATTTTCTACAATTTACTGTCTCCAGTAGACCCATGTCCTTTGAAAGAATTTTCACAGCCTGAGCATGAGTGGATGGAAAATGATCTACTAAACTTGGAGAAGAAAAAAGTAAAAGTAGGGGTGGCTATATTGTATATTGATTTCTGATAAAATAGATTTCAGTTCTAAACTCATCAGAAGGGACAAAAGACACTACTTACTAATACAGAGAACAGTCAAACAAGAAGAAGGTTATTTTAAACATACGTACTGAACATTGATGCATCCAATCTTATAAAAACAAACACTATTGACATTAAAGGAGTTCAGAGCCCCAGGTGTTATGATTATGGGGGATTTTAACATCCCACTTTCGTCAAGAAATAGATCATCTAAAGAAAATCAACAAAGATACCTTGGATTTAAACAATACCATAGACCAACTGGACCTAAAAGACAGTTAAAGAATATTTCATTCAACAGATCAAGAATACACATACTTTCATCATTGCATGGAACTTTGTTCAAAATAGACCACATTTTAGTTCACAAGAACAGCCTCAACAAATACAAACAAAAACAAAAACAAAAAAAAAAACCTAGAATTTTTCTTTGCCTCTTATCAGACCACAATGAAATAAAATTAGAAACTAACAGCAAAAGAAGCTACAGAAACCTTACAAATACATGAAAATTAAGCAACACACTTTTGAATAATCAGTGGATCATCAAAGATATCAAGAGGAAATCAAAAAGTTTCTACCATCAAATGAAAATGAAGTCACCACACACCACAACCTTTGTGATACAGCAAAAGCAGTTCTACTCAGAAGTTCATAGCCATGGGTGCTTATATTAACAAATTCAAGAAACTCCAAATAAACAACTTAATGATACACCTTAAGGTATTAGAAAAACAAAAAGTTAATCCCTAATCTCCTCAACATGAAGAAATAGTAAAGATCAAGGAAGAAATTAATGAATTGGAAACCAAATTAATGAAATAGAAAACCAGTGGAGTTGGGAGAACTGGATATCCTCATGCAGAAGACTGAGACTGACCTTCATCTCTCATCTTATATAATAATCAGTTCAAAATATATCAAATATGTTAATTTAAGAAGTAAAACTTTGAAAATGCTAGACAAAAACATGGGTTAAAACACTTCAAGACACAGGCATCAGCAAGGACTTTCTGAATAGAAATCCGATAGAGTAGGAAACAATAACAAGAATTGACAAAAGAGATTGCATTAAATTCAAAAGCTTTTGCACAGCAAAGGACACAATTACCAGAATGAAGAGACAGCCTATAAATAGGAGAAAAATTTTGCCAGCTATACATCAGATGGTCTGAGATTTAGCTCAGTTGGAAGAACGCTGTCCTGCACTTTCTGAGGACCCAGATTCAATCCCCAGCACCACAAAAATAGGAGAAGGATGTAGCAGTCCACTCTCAAAAACAATCCCTAAAAAGTCAGCCATTGGCAACCCTATGAGGGTCGCTATGAGTGAGATATGACTTGGTGGCACCTAACAACAACAACAATACATGAGACACGAGAATAATACCTAGAATATATAAAGAGCTCAAAAAATTAAACATCTAAAAAGCAAAGTGTCCAATTTAAAAATGGGCAAAATAACTGAACAGAACTTTCTCAAAAGAATAAATACAAATGGCCAACAATCATATGAAAAAATGTTTAACATCTTTAACCATAATTATTGTTGTTGTTAGGTGCCCTTGAGTTGGATCCAACTCATAGCGTCCCTATGAACAATAGAAGGAAACACTCCCTGACACTGTGCCATGCTGGTCAATATGTTAGTGCTTCTCTGCTATTCACAGGGTTTTCCATAGCTGATTGTTGTGGGAAATGCAAATCAAAACTACATTGAGATACCATCTCACCCCAGTCGGAATGGCTACCATCAACAAAACAAACAACAACAAATGCCATTGAGGATGCAGAGAGAAAGGAACCTTACTACACTACAGATAGGAATGCAGATTGGTTTAGCCACTATGGAAATCAGTATAGAGGTACTTCATAAAAGTAAAACTAGAGCTTCCATATGATGCAGTTATACCACACTTGGGTATATATCCAAAGGAATATAAGTCAGTATACCACAGAGATACCTGCTCATTCATGTTCACTGCATTGCTATTCACAGTAGTGAATTTATGGGAACAACTTAAGTATCTATCATCAGATGAATAGATAAGGAAATTATAGTATATGTACACCTTGGAGTTTTATTCACCCATAAGAAAGATAAAATTATGGCATTTGTGGGAAATGGATGGAACTAGAGGTAATCATTTTAAGCAAAATAAGCCAGACCCAGAACAATAAACATCGATGTTTTCTCTGATATATGGATGCTATTCTTCAACATATTTTGGTATTAAAACATTTATATAAGTCATGAAAGTAGAGGAGACCTATGTAGGGAATGATAATGG
>VMDO01005577.1:90630-102446 GCA_007922755.1 Pedetes capensis
ATAAGAATGTAAAGGAGGAGCTAAAAATGAGCAATATACAATGAAATGCATGTATGGAAATATCATCATGAAGCCCATTAAGCTGTAAATTAAAAATCAGTGATAAAAATATAATGAATCAATGAAACTGAGAATAGATTCTTCGAAAAGATAAACAAGATTGATAAACACTTAGCTAATTTAATGTGTGTGTGTGTGTGAGAGAGAGAGAGAGAGAGAGACAGAGACAGAGACAGAGACAAGACTTAAAACTACAGACTAAAAAGGGATTATCAGAACTGATAATAATGAAATGCAGAGGATTATCATGGATTACTTTTAGAATCTGTGCTCTCAAAAAAATGGAAAATGCAGAAAGACATTGATAAATTTCTCAACATTTATCAACTACCAAAATGAAACCAAGAGATTATAAATAAAAAGACCTATAACAAGCAATGAAATGGAAGTAGCAATAAAGAATCTTCTGACAAAGCAAAGCCCAGATCTGAGTGGGTTCACAGGTGAATTCTACCAAACTTTTAAAGCAGAAGTAATTCTTATCTTCTATAAATTATTCTACAAAAAAGAAAGGGATAGAATACTTCCAAACTCATCTCACAAAGCCAGTATCATTCCAATACCAAAATCAGAGAAGGATGCAACCACAAAAAAGAAAACTACAGACCAATTTCCTTGATAAGCATAGATGCAAAAATTCTTAATAAAATACCTACAAATAGAATATGGCAATATAAAAAAAAGTTACATGCTATGATCAAGTAGGATTTATTCTGCAGATACAAGGCAAATTTAAAATATGCAAATCAATAAATGTAATACAGCATGTCAAAAGACTTAAAAGACAAAAATATGATTGTCTCAATATACACACTATAAAAACCTTTGACAAAGTTCAGCAACCCTTCATGGTAAGAACCTCTAAGAAATTGGGAATAAATAGAACATTTCTCAATATCATGAAGGCTATACTCAACAATAACAAAAAAGTCAGCTTTCAATGTTGTTGCTATAATTTTGTTTTCTCTAGCACTTTTATGATTTCTTCTTTTTTGCCTTTAATCTTCTCTATTCATATTATAGTGGTTCCACGTGTGGGGTTCTTCTCACTTATTTTATTTTTTCAAACATAGAACTTCTTCTATCTTTGACTTAGTGATTTTGTTAGCTTTGAATATACCTGGCCAGCATCTCATCAGTTCTTTCTTTTCCTCCATTATCTTTATCTTTACTTATCTTTTGTAACTTTAGCTATACATATATTTTTATGTGTTTTATATGTTTCTTATGGTATTTTCTCTGTTTATATCTGTTTTTCTTTGTGTTTGAGTCTGGATATTTTCTTTGAACTTATCTACCAGTTTACTCATACTCTCTTTTTCTGTGTCTAATATGCCATTAAAAACACCTCTTGGGGTGTTTTAAAAATTAAGTTACTTTTTAATTTCAGAAGTTGTATTTTCCACTTCTAGAATATTCACTTGATTCCATATGGATTTCACGTATCTATTGAACTTCTAAATCTTATTGCTTATTTTTTAGACATAGTCATCTAATTTTGAAGTTTTTATGTGGTAGTAGTAGTAGTTGTTGTTGTTGCTGTCATTGTTAGATGCCGCTAAATTGAGTCTTACTCAGTGTGACCCTATGTACAACAGAATGAAATAATACTTGACACTGTGCCATGCACATGATCTTTTTTATGTTTAAGCCAATTGTTGCAGCTACTGTGTCAATGTATTCACTTGAGAGTTGCAAGAAAACCTGCTGGATTCATGACATCACATCTATATTCAAGACAAGACGAAGGAAAAAATAAAGGAAGTAGAAAAAGGAAGAAATGAAGAGTCTTTTGCAGATATTGCCACTTTCAAATCATTTGCCCCTTCATGTCTGATGAGAAACTGAAAATTATAATTTTTCTAACTGTTCATATTTCTACGGATTGTTATTGTTGAGGGAAAAGGCAGAAAGGATAGTAAGTGAAGAGCCAGCATTTTCTGAAAATATATTCTTTCAGTTAGAGGTGGCATCTTCTTCCTGTTACCAGCATCTGGTACTTGGAAAATATTCTGAAATTTTTGAGTGTCCTGTAAATGCTGAATTTCTATCATGTCCTGTTACAAAGGTCCTTCAGCTTTTATTCCATACTTCTGCAACAGAACTCAATTTGGCAGGTTTTTCACCCTTCACTTCTAAATGTTTAGCTAAGAAAGAAGCAAGGAATAATAAATGAAGAATAGGAATACTTATATTCTAATTTATGTGTAGGAGTAGCAAAGTATGCACCTTAGGTCCCTAGTATGCTTTCCTCAGCATCTTTGAGAACAGTAGATAGGTAGTAGAGGACTTTTTAAGCATGTTTGATATCCCATATTCTTGATAGTAGGTAGATTTTCCTTAATTAAGCTTCTGGCCTCTACTTAGGATCACTCTGTCTCTGATTTTGTCTTTTAGCATTTTGTGGCTTTTTAGTTTTTCTGGGTCTTTACTGTTGGCAGTATTGGGAAGCAGCTATATTTGAGGGACTGTCTGCCAGATAAAATATTTTTCTGTGAGTATTTATTTGAATAGCCATTTGGTTTCATTACCTTTTAATGAGGACTTTGATAGCAAGTGCCTTAATTAACAAGGCAGTCTTTCAGGTTTCCTCTTCTCTAATTGTTAACATGGGCTGGGATTTAGCTCAGTTGGTAGAGCGCTGCACTGCAGTCTCTGAGGTCCCGAGTTCAATTCCCAGCTCTGCAAAAATGGGAGAAGGACCTGCCAATCCACTCCCAAGGCAATCCCGAAACAGTCAGCCATTGAAAACCCTATGAGGGTCGCTATGAGTTAGATACTGACTCGATGACACCCAACAACAATTGTTAACGTGTTTTGGTGCTTTCACACAGATATACCGTGATGACATATTTCTTCTTTCACAACTTCTTTTGTAGTCATTCAGAAGCTATGAAGAAAGGAATGGGGAGAATACGCAAGTGTGTATTTTTAAGATATAAGTGATTTAAGGATATTTCTCTTCCCAAACTGTGAAATTTTCACATTTTATGTTCTATTTCCTAAATTATAATAAACTCAGAGTGAATTTTGAGGTGTAAGAAAGTTGATTATCAATGAGTTTAGCTCATGTTAAAATTTTATGTCGACTCCTATAACCACTTTTCAAGAAATGTGGAATATTTGTGTCTGTCTGGGAAACTCATAACATTTTATTTTAAATTTCCCTTAAGCTGTGGGCAGTAATTCTCTAAAAGATGGGAGCATCTTATAATAAAATTGCTACTATTCAACTGGGTCCCTAATCTGTGCCACTCCCTGAACAGAGCTCTATATTGATGATTGATTGCATACAGTCTCTATTAGGTTGGTGGTGTCATGAGCATTTAATTTATGAGGATGCTAAATCTAACCAACATTAAATAATGTCTTAAAAGTCAATGTAAGTCAAAGAGCCAAGATTTGGACTTAAGTTAATATGAATCAAAAGCCATGCTCTTTTCCTATCACTTCCTTTCTTGTCCTATTTTGTTTTTACTACCACTTCCCATAAAAGGGACATGATAGCTTCCATAGTGATATTAATTAAAGATCTAATTAAATCCTTATAAAGAAAAACCTTAAATGATTTCCCTCAGAGAAACCTAAGGTCTTAAATATTCTGAAATGAACCATTTGTTATTGGCAGAGAATAATGAACGAAAGCACCTACAGGATACATTAGCTCAAAAAAGTGAAAAAGAAACTCAAGCTAATGAGGTGTTTGGGAGGAGAAATGCTCTTGTTTAGGGTATTGACCAGTTAGGAACTGAGTAATAATTTGTACATGGAGGTTGAAAGGGACTAGCTGGCAGACAGTCAGGCGTCTGTACCATTGTGTTTTGTAAACTTTCTCCTATGGCTGTGGTGTGTTTTTTCCAAGTCCACTTAAATTTTTATGAGGTTTGTAAAGGTCTTGAATAAACAATTGAGATTATATGGGGTTTCCTGGAAGCTTTGGTTAATATTTTAATACGCTCTGCTTTGTCACATTATTAAATAGCTATTGGAAAGTTTGAAAGAAAGGAGTTACTTTTCCCTCTTTTACTTTTTTTCCTTTCATTCATTCTTTCTTTTTTGTTTTACTAGTTAAATATCATTTCATTTTTTCGTCAATTCCTTTTTAACTTTATGTCTACACAGATCACCTTTGGATTGGGGATCTGGCATCTGGCAGTCCTTCACTTAAAACTCACTTTAAGTAAAATTACAATTTAGAGGGGATGTCTTGAAAATAAGCCAGTGATTGTAAATGTATGTAGTAAGAGAGGACTGGAGAAAGGGCAGAGGGAATTGGAATAGGGTCAGAAAACAGGAACCAATAGAGCCATGAAGATTACCTAATCATGACCTTTTGCTCATTAATATTTGAATCTGATTTGTTGGCATGTTGGTAGTAGTCTGGTGAAATGTCAAGCAAGGCAAAGACTGAATACCTTCAAAGACATTTCTGTCTTAATGGAATGGCTTGATGAAATTGACCTGTACCCTGAACAGGAGTTTAGGAAAGAAAAAGGAAGTTTTTATTTTCCATTTAGAGGGCTGTTTTTTCCTTTAGAAGTTTGTATAGCAATTATTGTTATTATTTGTAGAGTACTTTATATACTACATTTATTTCAAATTGTAAGCCAGATGAAGAAATGTTCACTTTGCTGTGGTTGTTAGGATGTAATGAGGATCACCCAGCAAATCCCACCACTTTTGTGAAGCCTTCTATAACTCTTTTGGCCTCATAGCATTTTCTTCTAAAATCAAATAGGGCTTAGAGTTTATTCTTCTCAATTTAGTTCTTAATTGCAGGTTTCCCTTAATTTACTCCAGAACAGGAAGAACACTTTGCATTTTTTGTGTGTGTGCAGACAGAATTATTTTGTTTAAAAGAAGAAAATACTATGACTCCATAAAAGACACAAATACCAAAATATTCTGTACTCATGAGATACATTTTAAGCACATATACCCAATCTCTTTTTAACAGTTTTCCATATTTAGGATCATAGGAATAAAAATTATAAATATCATATGATGTTTGTGCTTAGCATAAGCCAGATAGTATGCTACCTAGGATTTATTTTTACTTAACCATTAAGATAGTCCTATTTTACAGATGATGAATCCAAGACAAAGGGTAAAGTCAGTGTTCTGGGATACCATATTCAAAGTGTATTTGGGTTTTCATTAAACCACATATCGGTAATTTCTTTATCTACCTTTATCTGTGTGTTTATATCTATCTCTATCTCTTATCTCTATCAACCTATATATATTCTCTCCTTTTGCTCTGACATTGTTATTGGTCCATGACAGTAGAACTGTAAAGGTCTTTGCTAGTAGTGTTATTGCTGTTTTGAAATGGGTTTGCACTGACTAATAGCAACACTTTTTATACTTATATGAGTGTATTTTTATAAAGCAAAAGTGTTTGCCAAATGATAATAGAAATTAATACTGAGGCATATAAAACTATTGACCAGCCCAAGAGATATTTTAAATGATTCTTATAGGGCTTTTTGTTTTTTTTCCCCAGTTTGATACAAATTGATATCTAAGATTTTTTTTTGAGGGGGTTCTAGTTTTATAAAGCTAGTATCAGACCAAAACGCTAATAATACACAACTATAAAATCTGGAGAAAATATAATATTAGTGCTGAGTGTGGTGACACACACCCATATTCCCAGCACTTGCGAGGCTGAGGCAGTAGAATCATAAGTTCAAGGTCAGCTTCAGTTACATATTGAGACACTGTGTCAAAAAATAGTATTCCCTATTGAAGGAAGTATTCCACAATGAAGGAAGGGATCAGTGTTTGGCTGTCAATAAGACAAAGGAATACACTTTAGGGAGTTAGAAGACAACAATTGAGAACTAAGTGAATACTCCAGAAGTTGCCCTGAAGGTGCATTGAAGATTGGCTCCAGCATATGCACTGAGGTTTAGGTCCATAGACAGATTTGGTGAACCCCATAGCTTTTCATTTAAATATCAGTAAGGCCATACATAGGACACATTGTAATAAAGTTTAAAAATAAGCCTAACAAAACAAGATGATCAACCAGTTTAATTGCATGCTAGAACAAAACTGGAAACTCAATTGAGGATAAGTAGATCTAGAGCCTTTGTGGTGTCTTACCTTCAATACATGGTATACCAAATAAAATTTTCTAAAGTGCCAATATGCAGAAAAACTGACCTATAATAAAAAGTTCAAATAGTCAAAAGAAGCAGATCATGAGATGATCAGATATGGATGTTAACAAAGACTTCACAATAACTATAATTAATGTGTCAAAGACAAGAAAAAACAAAACATCTAAAGATAAGGATTAATGAACAAAGATTAAGAATCAAATATGTATTCTTGAATAATAAAATACAAAAGCTGTAAGTGCTCATTACATGAAGTTTCAAAAGTGCATTAAATAGGTTTAATAACAGACTCAACAACAGGTCTATTGAAAACACCTAAGCTGAAGTGCACATAGAGGAGAAGGAATTTAAAAATTATTTAAAATTTTGAGAATGGAATGAAGCATAAAAGATGGATGGAACACGTTTGGAGGATGTAATTGTAATATACAGCTGGTCCTCAAGTTATAATGAGATTACATCCCAATAAACCTATTATTAGTTAAAATATATAAGTTGAAAGTGCACTTAATACATCTCTTACTGAACAGCATAGCTTAGCAACATAATACACTACAGAGCATCGGTTATTTACTCTTGTGATCACATGGTTGACTGGGAACTGTGGCTCACTGATGCTGCTGCCCAGCATCACAAGAATATCAGACTACTTATTACTATTCCTGAGAAAGATCAAAATTCAAAATATGGTTTCTACTGAATGCATATTGCTTTCAGAACATCATAAAGTTGAAAAATCCTAAGTGTAACTAAATTCGAAGTGAATAGTAATGGACTATCTGTTCTTGACATCTCCAAAGGAGAGGAGGGTAAGAAAAAGATACAAAATCAGTACTTAAAGAATGAATACTGGAACTTTTTCCATGTCTGAGGAAATGCATTACTCCACTGATTCTGCAAACTCATCAAGCCCCTGTATGATAAATTTAAAGAATGCTATATCTAGATACATAATGGTCAGACTGCTGATATTAAATTTAGAGAAGAAGGAATCTTAAAAGCAAGTAGAGATAAAGACATATTCATGGGAAAAATACTAAGAGCGATGGCTGACTTCTCTTAGAAATGATGGAGACCAGGAGACAATGGAATGAAACTTTTAAAATTTCAAAAGGAAAATAAGACTGTAAATGTATGGCTAAGTACCCAGCAAAAATGTTTAAAAAAAAAAAAGATGAGAGGCTCATGGTTAACCATGACACATAAGCATTGGGAATACTAGACAATACAATACTTGACCACAAGCATCTGAAATCCAAGACTGGATAAATGAAACAGGTCACCCTGCAGTACAGGACAGTGATCTGAGAGAGAAAGCAAAGAAATGAAGTATGACCCCAGTAGTCTCCCACAGATGCTTTGTAAATCACTGTACAGGGAATGGAGAACCCAAGCAGAACAGGGCGGTGTTTGTGAGTTAATAAGGCAAAGATTAGAAGGGCTAGGGATATAGCTCAGTGGTACTTACCTAGCATGCCCAAGGTGCTGGCTTTGACTTTTAGCAAAAAAGAGAAAATCTCAGAAGCAACTAATGAGACATACAAAGAAACAGTAATGAAATATCTATAAGCTTTTTTCATGAGAAACTTTATATGCCAAAGGATAATAAAGACACATTTTAAATGCTGAAATTAAAAAAAAAGGTCACCAAAGAATCTTATATCCAGGAAAGGATGAAGATCAAATGAAAATTTTTTTTTTAGAAAATCAAAACCTGAGAATGTATTGTCACAAAATCTGAATTTCAAGAAATGCTAAAGCAAGTTTTTTTTCCAAACAGAAATATTATAATATCAGAATTGGATCAACATAAAATGGAATGAAGAACACCCAAAGTGAAAAAATATCTAAGAAAGATAAAAGTGATTTATTTCTCACATTTTATACATTTGATACATAATGGAATTTTAAAGACAAATATAATGAACATATTTATATTTATAACATATACAGAAGTGAAATTTATGAAAATAATTGCGTGGAAAGAGGTGAATGAATGGATAATTTCCTTATATATAAAATCTCAGATATTTTATCGTTTGTTTGCTGTTGTTAGGTGCCGTCAGGTCCAGTTTGACTCATAGCAACCATATGTATAACAGAACAAAACACTCCTTGATTCCGTGCCAGGCACATGATTTTTTCTATGCTTAAGTCCATTATTGAGGACACTGTGTCAGTCCATCTAATTGAGGGTCTTCCTTTTTTTTGTTGACCTGACTCTCCCAAACATGATATCCTTTTCCAGGGATTTGTCCCTCCTGGCAACATGTCCAAAACACGTCTTGCCACCCTGCCTTCCAAGGAACAATCTGGTTGCACTTCTTCTAGGACAGAGCTGTTGGTTCCTTTTATAGTCCATGGTATATGCAATATTTGCCTTCAGCACCATAATTCAAAAGCATCAATTCTTTTCCTGTCCTACTTATTCAGTGTCCAACTTTCCCAACCATATGATGCAACTGAAAATACCATAGCATGAATCAGGTGCACCTTTGTCTTCAATGTAACATCTACATTTTTCAGCAGTTTAAAGAGGTCTTTTGCAACATCTTGTCCCAGTGCAATGCATCTTTTGATTTCTTGACTGCTGCTTCCACAGGTGTTGATTGTGGAACAAAGTAATTAAAATATTAGACAACCTCAATCTTTTCTCCACTTATCATGAAGCTGAATACTAACCCAGTTGTAAGGATTTTTGTTGTGTTGATGCTGAGGTGCTATACAGGCTGTGTTGTTTGATTTTCATCAGTAAATATTTCAGATCCTCTTCACTTTCAGCAAGCAAAGGTATGTCCTCAACATAATGAAGATTGTGAATGACTATTCCTCCAATCATGATGCTGCATTCTTCTTCATTATGTCCTCAACATAATGAAGATTGTGAATGACTATTCCTCCAATCATGATGCTGCATTCTTCTTCATAAAGTCTAGTTTCTCAGATTATTTGCTCAGCATAGAGGTTGGAGAGGTATGGTGAAAGGATTCAGCCCTGACTCACACCTTTCCTGACTTTAAACCAGACAGTGTTTCCTTGTTCTGTTTCAACAACTGCCTCTTGGCCCATGTACAAATTCCTCATGAGTACAATTAAGTGCTCTGGTTTTCCTATTCTTTGCAATGTTATCCACAATTTATTCTGATTCACATGGCTAAATGCCTTTGCATAGTCAATAAAACATAGGTAGACATTTTTCTGGCATTCTCTACTTTTAACTAAAATACAACTGACATCAGCCATGATGTCCCTGTTTCCACACCCTCTTCTTAATCCGGCTTGATTTTCTACCTGTTTCCTGACTATATACTACTGCAGTCACTTTTGAATGATCTTTAGCAAAATCTTACTTATGTGTGATATTAATGATATTGGTCAATAATTTCCACATTTGGTTGGATCACCTTTCTTGGGAATAAGCACAAATATCAATCTCTTCCCCTCAATTGACCAGGTAGCTGTTTCCCAAATCTCTTGGCATAAACAAGTGAGTGCCTCCTGTGCTGCATCTGTTTGTTGAAACATCTCAATTGGTATTCCTTCAATTTCTGGAGCTTTGTCTTTTGCCATTTCCTTCAAGGCAGCTTCCACTTCATCCTTCAGTACCATTGGTTCCACATCATATACAACCTCTAGAAATGGTTCGTCACACATTCTTTTTGGTATAATGATTCTGTGTATTCCTTCCATCTTCTTTTGTTGTTTCATGCATCATTTAATATTTTCTCTGTAGAATCCTTCAGTACTGCCACTGAAGGCTTGATTTTTTTCTTTAATTCCTTAAACATGAGAAAAACAGAGTATGTTCTTCCCTTTTGGTTTTCTGTCTCCAGCTCTTTGCACATGTCATTATAATATTTGATCTTGTCTTCGTGAGCGGCACTTTGAAATCTTCTGCTGAGTTCTTTAACTTTATCATGTCTGCTTTAATGTAGCTGCTCAACATGTAAGGGCAAGTTTCAGTGCCTTTTTTGACATGTAATTTGGTCTTTTCTTTTTATCCTTTCTTTTTAATAACCTTTTGCTTTTCCTAAGAATGATATCTTTGATGTCATGCCACAACTCATCTAGTCTTCAGTCATTAGTGTCTAACCCATCAAACCTGTTCTTGAGGTGGTCTCTGAACTCAGGTGGGATGAGTCAAACTCAACTCAATGACACCTAACAAGAACAACAAATAATCAGTATTGTTAAGATGTCAGTTTTTACTAAATCAATCTATAGGAGACCTTCTGCACTAGTGTTCTGGCTGAGAATTAAGCCCAAATGCCCTGTTGAATCCATAGTAGATGACTTAACATTTCTTCTATGCATTTATACTAGTACTGGCTATGTATAAACCTTTGGAGAAATTATAAAGTAATTACTGTAATTATTTTCCATAAGACATTCTGTAAGGCCCAATTCTTTCGTGGAATCTTGACTGTGAAATACTCATATATATTTCCATGAAAATCCAAGCTGACCTCTTTGTAGACATTACTAGATGTTTTAAAGATTTATATCAAAGTTCAAGATAGGTCTCTCTCTCTTTTTTAATTGGAAATTTTTAATGTACACTTTAATGTGATTCATTCTGACATGCTTTTCATTGTGACATTTCCATATATGCATTTTATTGTACATTATTCATATAGGTTCCCCCTTACCCTCTTGTACGCTTCCCCACATCTCACCCTCCCCATCAAAGACTTCTCTATCATTTACTTGGTAATATTTTCTATATGTCCTTGGGTTCCAGTTCTGTTTAAGATAGAAACTTTTCCTGCAGTGAACTTTGTTTTTACCTTGTCAGAACTATTGCATGCATTTTCTAGACCATTTATAATAACACCATTCTTAGCTATTTTTTTCCTTTTATTTTGTTCCGACCTTTGTATAGGATTTTTCCTTCTTATCATTTTGATTCAGCTCCCACATATGAGTGAGAACATGTGGTGTTTCTCTTTCTGAGTTTGTGTTCGTTCACTTAGAATAATTTTCTCTAATTGCATCCATTTTGCTGCGAATGTCCTTATTTCATTTTGTTTGATTGCTGAGTAGTATTCCATTGTGTATATGTACCATAGTTTTTTTTTTATATCCATTCTTCTGTTGAAGGACACTTTGGTTTATTGCATATCTTTGCTATTGTGAAAAGTGCTGCATTGAACACGGAGATGCAGGTGTTTCTGTGGTATGATGACTCATCTCCCTTTGGGTAAATTCCCAATAGTGTTATAGCTGGGTCATACGGTAGATCTATTTTTAGTTTTTTAAGATACCTCCATATTGATTTCCACAGTGGTTGGACCAATTTACAGCTCCACCAACAATGTAAGAATGTTCCCTTTTCCCTGCAACCTCGCCAGCATTTGTTGTTGTTTGTTTTATTGATCTTGGCCATTCTTACTGGTGTAAGGTGAAATCTCAGAGTTGTTTTAATTTGCATTTCCCTAATGGCTAGGGATATTGAGCATTTTTTTCATGTGTTTCATGGCTTTATGGACCTCTTCATTTGAGGATTGTCTACTCAGTTCCTTTGCCCATTTGTGTATTGGGTTATTTGTTTTTTTGGGAGTTTTTTTCTTGAGTTCTTTATAAATTCTAGTAATTAGACCCTTGTCTGATGTATAAAATGTGAAGATT